>CM051396.1:10757140-10842546 GCA_028052125.1 Melia azedarach | reverse complement strand
ATTTTCCTGTAACTATCCTGTTTCATTGGGGATTCTTATAATTTTCTTGGAGCTTCCCCACTAGATACGTTATAAGTATTTACGCTTAATAAATTTAATTTTATGGCTTAAATCATAATTCAGCCCAATCTAATTTTTTTGAAAGAAAAAATAAAATATTTGTAAATATACCAGCCCTTGAGCATTAGACTTTAATGTAAAAAATTTAATCCCTTAACTATTAAACTAATTCAATTATTTAAAAATAATATGTACACTGCATATACGTTATAAGTATATATTAGATGGTTGATTAAATAAATATTAATTTCAGAAAACTCAAAACAATAATAAAAATAAAAAATACCTAATAACAAATAAAAAAAATTATTTAAACTTAGTCTCTGCCAACAGCTAAGTTTAGGCATTTTTTAGACTTGGTTGGGGTAGGACCTACTTAATCTCAGAATTGAAGTTAAGAACAGTAGCGAAGTTGATTTGTTAACCAAGGTGGAGAATTGTTGGATGAGATGGTTAAAATAATCAAGTTCAATTAGTTAAAGAGAAGTTGAGCTGGAAACCAACTTGACTCAAGTTATCAAGCTATACCTGTTAGTTAACTACCAGAATTAGTTAGTAAAATTCTGAGTTCCTTTTTTTTATTCATTTTGTTCTTTGTATAAGAGATTAGTTCTTGGCAAAGAGAGGAAAAGGAAAAAGGGACGGGGAGTTGAGTGTACATTCTGGAAACTTGAGGTCTCCTCTGTATCTGATTGTTATTTTGCTTGCTTAATAAAGAAAACCGTTCTTGATTGTGGATGTAGGCTTAAGCTGAACCACGTAATTTGCCTGTTTTATTCAATTAAATGCTTCTTTGATTACTTTGTTGATTGTGGTTTAGTCAGAATCTTGATGGTGATAGGTTGTAATATGTTTATTAGAGTTTGATTCTTGATAATTTCTAGTGTTCAGTTCTTACATTTTTCTTATTTGATTTAAAATACATGAATAGTATTTCTTCTTATTGTATATAAATCTTTTCAATCTTTAATTTATTATAATTGTTATAGGTGTTTGATATTACTCACCAAATTTCAAAAATTAAGTCTTCATTTTATTGTTAATTATTGAGGAAATAGTCAATGAACCTTTAAATAATTTTCCATGAATAGAAGACAGACAGTAGTCTTACAAGTAAAGCAAGCAATTTAATTATTTACATTGCAATCTAAAGAAATAAATAATGCATACATATATCATTTGTTTCATTATTTATTTATTTTTTTTCTTTGACAGCCCTATCTTCATGTGTTAATTATGGATGATCATTGCTACAGTGATTTTAAAGCTCCAAACACAAGCACTTCTGCTTCCACAGTGCACACATCCATCACAAGTAACCCATTTCCAGAGTCTTGGAACCGACCGAGTTCGACAAATTTTGATAAACCCTGGCCTTCGTTATCAGAAAACAAGGTCGCTTCATTATTAACTGGAAAACCAATAGAAAATAAGCAGTAATTAATAACTGTCATATAAAAAACAAAGAATTTTGAATTTGATAGTAAAATAGTTTGTATTAATTCTAACTTATGTGATGTATAAAGAGATAATGCTTACCGAAGGTTTCGTGTCTTGTTCCGTGCACTTGATCCAAGATCCTCAATGTATAAGCCGCATATATTTTGACATTCTGATCTGTCAAAAACAAGAACAGAGAAAGATAACTGCTTGTAGTGCTATCTCCTCTAGGGTAAAGGCCTATTTTCCTGAAATCACCACCATGAAAAAAGAAATGATAATAATTAATTCAAACATACTCTAAAAAATTCTCTTTTTTATTGTTATTAATACTTAATTAGTTGGCAAGTTAAAGATAGGAAACAAATTAGAAGGAGCAAGTAATTAGTGTACCATTCGTGATTTCCACCAGTAAATAACTTAGATTCCTTGTAACTGCCCCACCATGAAAAGTCTGCAATCTTCCAAACATGCTTGAAACTAGTGATATTTTTTATCACTGATAGGCACTCTCCTTTGACTATATTTCTTTCTTTAACAAAGACTTCAACTCCAAAAACACATGTATCTTCTACAAGGTATCCATTTGAAGCATCGTTGAAATCTTCAAGTGATATAAATTCATCAAAACCCCATTCACGTTTCAATCCATGAAACTTTTTTTCCTTTCCAATGCGATCTACGTACCTCATAACAAATCAACGACTTACAAAATCAGAATCATTAGAAAATTATATATACATATTATGTATGGTTGTATATTCTTCATTTAATTTTCTCATATGAAAATATTATATTGTAAAATATAAGTAATTAACCTTGAACTATCAAGAACATGTCCTTGTTCTGATCAAGTAAAAATAGACGAAAATTTGCATACGCTTCCCAA
The DNA here is from genome assembly GCA_028052125.1 of Melia azedarach. Classification (NCBI taxonomy): domain Eukaryota; kingdom Viridiplantae; phylum Streptophyta; class Magnoliopsida; order Sapindales; family Meliaceae; genus Melia; species Melia azedarach. Next base: position 10,840,157 of record CM051396.1, on the reverse strand, counting down.
CCAAAACTAAGTGAATTTATGTCAGCAATTCCTAAGTAAACAGAAATGTGGTCTTTTACATTCTTTCCTTTATTTCCATTTGGGTAGAGAACAAGATTCCTGCAAGAATTCAATTCAGCAAATCCGAATTAATTAATATATGTAGATACAAATTAAAAGATCAAGAAATATATATATATATATATATATATATATATATATATATATATATGTATATTATATATATGTATATTATATATATGTATGTATGTATGTATGTAATACCATTTGAAGCGTCCAACTTCAAACTTGCCGAATTGGTATTTCCGATTTGCAAGTGATGAAAATGACTGTATTGTGATCATGTAATGCATTGGTGGCAGATGTGAATTGAATCTTGCAACTGCTGTTTAGTAACAATTAATTAATATAACGTCTATATACTAAAAGGAAATATTATTAAGCTAAAAATTTGTAATGCATATTTAATATTTAATTACCAGAGGCACACACTAAACAATAGTGCTACATACTAAAAGGCAAGATCAATTGAAATAAGGGTGACAAAAATAGACCCCTAGCATGCAGGATCAAAACCAAACAATTAAAGAAAAGGTCAAACAGATACAAAATAAAGACAAAACTGTTATATTAACATTAATAGGTAAGGGACCAAATATATATTAAGTACAAAAAAGGCTCCATCAAATACTGCAAGATTAAATTAACATCAAACATGACAAATATCGGTCTCTTCATGCGCTAGATTGATATCAAACGACACATAAAGAAACACAAGATCTCTTTGTTAAACAACTCTAACACCAAGTTAACATACTGAAATTTTAACCAATAGTAATGGTACAAACAATAGTATTAATTAAAAGCTAGCAAAATAGCATGGAGAAAGAGAGAATTAGATTAACATGCATACCATTTTTTTCAACAAACACTCTATCCATGGCAACAAGTGAAATTGTATGAATTCCTCAGAAGAATTGTTTAGCTGTTGGCTATTATCAAGAAAGGTAGGAACTTTATATTTATAACAACATGGTGTTATGTAGAAACAAAAACTAGCTAGGGTAGAAAAGAATTATTTTCAAGTTGTTACTTTTGGAAGAAAAGAATTGTGTCCGATTGGGGTTTTCTTACTTACAAATTAGTGAGCTTGCGTGGGAATAAGATATTCCTTGAAACAACACTCGTACATAAAATTAATTAATGGTGATTGTAGTCGTATATAGTAATTCCTTGACAACTGGTTCATGTAAATAAAAGCAATATGAAAGCGAAGAATATACAATTCTGATTTAGCAAAAAAATTAACTTGCTTGTAAAAACAAATGAAGTATTTTAATTAACTGTTGAATTTCATCCGAAATTCTGAGTTAGATTTATTTCTTCGTTTCATTCATTGAAGGCAATTGGGAATACATAAATAATTCAACAAATTAATAAAAGAAAAACAACCAATGCACACTACCAAAAAAAAAAATGGAAACTTTGTATCACTTTTGTGTAACAGATAATTTCCATAGAAAATGCAGAGAAACTATATGAGATTATTAACATTGTTGCAAAAAAAAAAAGTTCATAATAAAGTGTTGTCTTTTCTGTTGCAAATAAGATAAAAATTATTATGTTAGTCAATTTTTTTTTTTGGTTATCTTTCTCTGACGTCAAAAGCCAAATTAACAGGAGTTGATTCGAAATTAGAGATGGTATTAATTTTGTTGGCCCTGCCTTTTTCCATTAAATTGTTGGAAAACTTTATCAAATAAACAGCAAAAATTTAAGCCAAGAGAATTATAAAATTTATATGAGTATACGGATTTAATAAAAAAAAGATAGTATAAAAAAATTACCTTTTAATACTGTTAGAATATTATCTATTGTATTATTTACAGCACTGATCTTAAAATGTGGGATTAGAGACCTATGGACCTACAATTTTAAACTCCAATAAATTTAGATAATTAATTAAACTATTTAATTAATTAATCCAATTATTAATTCCAGTATTATTCAACTAAAAATCTAGAATTGAACTCTTGAAACTATAGATATATTTTTTACTCCGAAAACTTTGAGCAGTCCATTGATATAATCATTACATTCAGTTCAACCCTCCATAAATGGTTCATAATTAGAGTTAGGTCAATTTTTCATTTTACCTCTCTAATTACATCTTTATCCTTAAGTTCCATTAATTCACCATTGAACAGTTAATTTATAAACCAGTTATAAATTGAGCACTCAAACTGTTCAATTTCAGAATTAACACTTAAGAGAACCATCTTTCTGACTTCCAATAGGAAGGAATGGATTCCATATCTGTATGTCACATTTCCAACTATTGATCTCATTAAATCTCCAAGAAACAAGTGTTGAGCTTGTTCTTAGAACAAACCTTAGCAAGTAACTCAAAAGATTCAATAACATAAACGGGAGTTTATGACTACTCAGAATTAAGATCAATCTACATATGATCATCTATTGACATTGTTTGAATTTTCAGTTAGTAATGAAATTTATATGAGAATTCTAACTATGTCTGGTCCAGGTCTATATAATCATATTATATAAAATGCCTCTACCCTGATGTGCTACATTGACAGTTCGGATAAAACTATCACATTCTTAATGTTAGTAGACCGCACTAGTAATATTTAATTAAAGAACCCAACTTTAATTAATTTATTACGGACTATTTCAGTTTATTATCCATAATCTTAATCCTCTTATATATATAACATTTATATATACTAAGATTATGGTTACATAAATAAACTAAAATTTTTCTGATATTAAAATTAAGTATAAATAAGAATAAAGAAATGCTAATTTTATTTATTCTAAAAAAAATGTACAAATTACATGCTTTTAGGGCATTATCCCTAACATAAATTACATAGAACTGGAATTCCATGAACAGTAATCTCTGCTTCCCCCAAGCACACATCCCCTTGAGTGTGCAGCCACTGCCTGAGTGATTTAAGTAACTAGAATTCCACTTTCTTTGTTTGTCTCACTGAACCAGGAATCAGCAAAGTCCGACGTATGAACCAGCAGAGAATTGATTAAGCTTAATTTTTCTCTTGAAGGATCCAACTTAATTAGTTTTGGTTAAAAATTAATTATAATTACCAGATAAGTGCCTGGCCTGTACTTGATCCAGGATTCTCTGTCCTTTTTTTTGTTCGAAGATAAATATGAACATTCCATTAACAAACCAAAAAAAAAAGATTACAACAAACAATTTATTAGACGAAGCTAATTTTGTGAGGTTATGGGCTCCAGAATTACAAACACTGAGGGACTGATTTGAAATTACAAATGAAGTTAATTTCCAGAGACCAGGGACAAAATCTCCCTAATTAGCCATTGAATCTCCTTTCTGTTGGAGGTTTGTTCTGTGACGAAGTTAACTACATTCAGAGCATCGGGCTCCGCTTCCAGGTCTTTAATTCCACATTCAATTGCCAACTCAAACACCTTCGAACATTGCCTGAGCCACAGCATATTGCACATCACGTATAAAAGTCTGCTTTAACAGAAGCAGCCATTATCTTCCCTTCATGATTTCTGGTAATAGCCCCCTAACCAACTTTGCCTTCTGCAGTATTTAGCTTATAGAAAAGTCCAAAGCTGGGGGAGAATTAATACCTCCGGCTTCAAATTCCCCGGATTCATATTTGTCGATTGAATTTTTCATTAGTAATTAAAATGATTGAATTTTGACTGTGTAATGAGGTGGGAGGGCATCCGATTCTGTTCGTCACCTCTGCAGTAGAAAATTCCATCGACAAATAATATTTAATATATGTGCAGACAAATAATTGCTGAGATACAGGTGAGATGTAAATCAGAGTTGTAGTCTATTTATAAGGAAAAAGAGAGAGCAAAATATTTCAAACTTAAAACTTTTTGCAGAGTATAAAACTTTGCTTATTAATTAAGAGAAAGTATATAAAACCTTTTGAACAACATTGTATTAATTATAATATATTAAATTCTATGCTTGCTTGCTTGCTGGTGTGAACAACTTAATTACTGTTCTTTCATTGGACAAGTACAACGTTAAAATTATAAAGGTTATTATTGAGGTAATAGAACAAATTACTAGAAACAGCATGCACGCAGAAGCAAAGAATCTACCTCATTTATTTTTGATGCGGTAACTTCTTGATCATGTATAGTAGAAATTGAAAGGTAATCTCTTTTGTTTTAATAATAGAAAAAATATATGTAAATATACCCGCCCTTGAACATTGGACTTTAATCTAAAAAATTTATAATCCCTTAACTATTAAACTAATTCAATTATTTAAAAATAATATGTACACTGCACTATACGTTAAAAGTATATATTAGATGGTTGATTAAATAAATATTAATTTCAAAAAACTCAAAACAATAATAAAAATAAGAGGAATTAACGCACACCTCTCCTGAGGTTTGAGAAACCTACACTTAGATGAAATGTTTGAAGAAATCTACACTTACCTTCTCTGGACCGTTAGTTGATCGTTCGGATTAAGGATATTTTAGATATTTTATCAATTTAATCATTTTTCAACTTACTAGATAATTAGTTCCTACAAAATATTGTATTATTGTTCATTAATCATTCAAAATTTCAAGTAAATAAGGGTGAAATTTTAAAATAAATTACATAAAAAATCATATAAGATATATGTAAATAAAATAATACTATTACATTAATTTATAAGTAAAATTTACATGTTTAATATTATTATTTATCACAATCATAAATTTTTTTAAGTTAATAACAATTTTAAAATTATACTTATTTCATGTGTATGTACACCCAGTTAATAAAAAATAATATAAAATAATTTAATTAAATGAGTACATGAATATATCATATTTGTTTTACAAAGATTTTAAATATCAATTCTAAATGAGTACATAGATAGATACTCTCTTTTTCTAAGCATTATGGAGTATTTGTCTATTAGAGCAAACGTCAAGAGAATATATCATTGTCCCTTCCAAGAATTATATGCAATAAATAATATGATTTCAAATAAAAAAGTAAAATCTAACAATTTATCACGTGTAGAAATCACATTTTAATTTACACAGACAAATTTATAGAAATTTGAAATGTATACCATTCCAAGTAATTGTGGTTGGTAGCTCCTGGAAACCATTAATAAATTTAGAAGTCCAATTAATACAAAGAACTAATTACCTTTTGTGTCAATTCATATACCTTTCTGCTGATCCATATGATACATAAATGAGCAATATTTTCCTTTAAAAATATTGAAATGATCCATATGTGGACGCCTTTAGTGATGATCCCATGCATGATTCAATTCTTCCCATCTACTTGTAGAGATTGATTTCACCTGATTTTGGTGTAAAGTTTCCGACAACATTAGATTTTGATCCATCAAGATTCTCAATTTTTGAAATGTTTTATATAATATTAATAAATTGTACGTCTATTATGTAATTTGAGAGTTAATTGTAGCTTGTGGTTGGAGATTGTTAGCTAAAAGAAGTGAATCTGAAATGAAATAAATGAAAAATGTAATGAAGAAACTCCAAATAGATATGATAAGGTAGCGACTCTTGTGTGAATAAGATATATGCATGTGACGATCATTGTTAATACTTAATTCTATAATTTTTTATTTGAAGATTCTATTCTTTTGCTTTGGTCAAAGAATTAAATTATTTTAATTTAATTGTTATTATTTATTATTTATATTAAAAAAATTATCATTTAATTTTTACATCAAATACAAAACATTATTTTAGTAATTAAGAGTATTAAAGTAATTTAATTTTTTTTGTGCTAACAGAATTAAAATTCTAGCACAATTAAAAAAAGTAAATAGGTAATTACGCAGAAATTAATATTTTTATTAAAAGAAGTAATGTAGAGAGGGTATTGAGTATTTTCAAAATAATAATGGGATAACAAGAATTTGGCTAAACAGGATGGGGTAGAGGACTGATTCCCTCTTGATATCAACGTAAATTAAGAAATTGACAAGTAATCCCTTAAATATGGAGAAATATACAGATACCTTGATGTTTGAAAAAAAAATATAAATATCTCCAGAGTTTGGGTAAAAATATTCATATTTTTATTTAATTAAATAAAAAAGTTTCTTCAATTATATTGTTGTTTTGGATGACGGCATAAAAATAATATTATTATGTAATTTATGAGATTTTAACACTACCTCTTCTTGAAATTTGAGACTTTAACATCTGAATGAAAAACTATTAAAAAATATACATTTACCCTCCCTTCTAAACCATCTAACTCTATGTTGAATCACAGAGATTTTAACACTTACCTCCCATGAGAATTTGGGACTTTGAACAACTTTGTGTTTGAATCACAACGTCTCCGTGGCGTTCTCTCTACCTCTCATCCGTCCTTTATCGCCACTCCTTTTTTTTTCTCTCTCCTCTCTCCCTCCACCCCTTACCACCCACTTGACACCCACCATCACAAACTGTATCTTCATGGACTTTCCCACTCTGCCCTCGAATCCGACTCGTCCTTCCCCTTCGGCCTCCTCGTCATTGGCCTCTATGACAAGCTTGTTCCATCACTATCTACAACTCCAAATCATGTGCATTTCTTCTGCAATTTCAAAACCTCATCCTCTTTGGCAGCAAGTTCTTCTTGAATTGATTTTGTGCGTTTCTTCATCCGTTGTTTTGTTGTCTGAATTTGGATTGTTTATGGTAAAACTAAAAAATAATACATGAAATATGGTTTTTGAGTTGTTGAATACTATTTATTTTTTTGTAGGTGGGAATTCGTTTTTTTATTTTATTTTTTGTAGTTGAGAATTTTGGAAAGATTTTTGTAGCTGGGGAAAAATGGGTCCAACATTTTTTGTGATGGTGAAGGAAAAAAAAATGGGTCCATCTTTTTTTGTGATGGTGAAGGAAAAGGTCTAAGTTTAGGTGGCGAGAAAGTGTTAAAAAAGTGGAGCTCTCTTTTGTGATGATGAAGGAAGAAGTTCGGTTGGTGAGAAAGTGGTGGAAAAGTTAAGAAAAAAAATGCAACAATGGCAGTAAGTGAGAATGAACAATAGCCGTGAGTGAGAATGACACGAGGGTATTACAATCATTTAAAGTTTGATTAACAGAGGTAGATAATCAGAAGGGAAGTAAGTGTATATTTTTTAATAATTTCTATTTAAGTGTTAAAGTGCCAAATCTCAGATGAGATATGTGTTAAAACTCCTTTAGTTTATTAATGTATTTTATATAAATATATTATATTTTATCAAATTTTAAAATTTTCATAATTATATTTCATAAATAACTATTATTATATAGGGGTATATTTATTCTTTTAAAATAAATTAAAATTTTTATGAATATTTTTTAAATTATTGAATTAATTTTAAGAATTTATAAGTTTTTTACGATCTTTTTAAGATGTGATTATGAGAGATACCTCTTGATGTTTGGCCTAATAGGTAATTAACCCCCCAATGTTTGGGTAAATAGACAAATATTTTCCTTAACTTTTATTTCCTTTAGTTGACTTATTAGTTTATTATTATCTACATCCCTAAAGTTTTGGAAAATGACAACATAATATATATTTCATTTAATTAAAATAATCTAGTCTTTATTTTAATTTTTTTATAACATATTTTTTTATAATCCCTATTTTAATACTTTTTATAATCTACCAAGGACTAAAAAGTTCTTTTAATTTATTTCAATAAAAATTTAAAAAAGTATAATTATTAAAAAAATTCAAATAATGAAACTCAAATATTAAAATATTTCTAACCCTCTTCTTTATGTTTTTAGTAATGATTTGATATTTAATTATTACAATTCTTTAATTGAAATAATTTTTAATATTTATTTTTATAAAATAATATATTTATTTAAAAAGATATTAAATTCATTATAGTTTCTTTAAAAAAATTATGAAAATATAAATAAAAGATATAAACAATAAATACATGATATATTATAGTATATAATATAAATATATTACAAAATGAAAATAATCTAATTTGTTTTCATTTTCTTTAATTTTAATTAAGCTTATATTATATTGAGTAATAATATTATTAAATATTACTAATTATTAATTCTATTAATATATGACACTAATTTTTTTTATTTTTTATTTTTATTTTATTTTCATATTTTTCTTAAGAAAATATATCGAATCTAACATAATCTTTTAAATAAAAATGTTATATATAGGAATAAATGTTAAAATATGTTTCAAATTTTTTTTAATAATTAAATATCAACTTTATTGCCAAAAAAGGTTATAAATATTTTAGTATATGAGTTTAATCTAATTCATTGTTCAAATTTTTTTAATAATAGTATTTTATATTCTAAATTTTTATTGAATAAAAAATTAAAAACATTATTTAGTCCTTAGGTATATTGTGAAAAATAATAAAATAGAGACTAAATTGTTATAATTAAAAGTGGGGGACCAAATTTTTACAATTAAATAAATATTATATTTTTTTTATGAACGTTTAGGGATACAACTGATAATAAAATAAAAATAAAAATAAGAAAATATCTATGTATTTACCTATATGTCAAGAGAGTATTTAATCTTTTTCTAAATATTAGGGGTATTTACCTTTAGGACCAATGTGAGAAGATATCTAACATTATCCCGTTCAAGAATTATATGCAATAAATAATATGTTTCAAATAATAAATGTAATATTGAACAATTTATCACTTGTAGAAATCACATTTAATGTACTTAGACAAAAATATAGAAATTTGAAATATATACCATTCCAATAAATTGTGGTTGATAGCTCTTGCACACCATTAATAAATTTAGAAGTCCAATTCATACAAAGAATTAATTACCTTTTGTATCAATTCATATATCAATCTTTATCTTCTGATCCATATGAAGACATAAATGAGCAATAAGTTTCCTTAAAAAAGACACGTGCCGGTGAGCTGGTGTCCCTTGCAGATATAAATGTTGATCGAAAATGTGGCGCCCATTTGATGTAATATTTAGATACGAATTTATATTTTTAAAAATAAAAAATACAATGAATCATTAAAATATACATTTCACTAAAGTTAATTGAATATAGCTCAAATGTAATTTTTAAATAAGATTTTAAAACTTAGTGTAAAATTACATAATTATAAAATTTATTTTTTATTTTTTATATTCGAATTAAGTTTTTTTTTTAATTATACCTTTTACGTTTCAAACTATTTTAATTATATTTTTTATATATTTAAAATTTAAAAATTAATTATTTTATTTATAAGTTCTTATATTACATTTAGAAAAATAATTATATCTTAAACTATTTTATTTATAAATTTTTTATCTTTTTTGTATTCAAAACAATTCAAAAGATCAAAATAAATCTTCTCTTCTTTAGTAATATATTGATCAATGAAGGTGTTTACCTTTTTCCGAGATAGGGCAGCAAAGAGATGGCTTGTAAAATTTTCAAGAGTATCCTTCTAAAACCGAGGAAGACATCATATTTGGAAGAAGTAGAAAATAAAGATGAAGCCATGAAGAAAATTTTGAGATTGGGGATAGAAATGAGAGTAGGTGTTGTAAGGATAAACTAAGTACTTCCTAACGATATATGACTTTCTGCTGACTTGGTTAGTGCATGCGCTCTCATTGGATATGTAATTTTATTCTAACGAGAAAATGAAACATTTCTTCCATTTTATTTGTTCGCAGGGAAACAAGTCCATTTTTTAAAGCATCACTGCTACATAATTTGCATTGTAATTGTTGACAGGAGCGAGAAATTTTGTTGCTAGCGGTCAAAATCGGACAACTGTCCACAACTTTGTTTTTATCGGTGACAAAATTATGTAATTGTGTCATATTAGTCGTTATATGTCAGTTTGTACATAAGAGTTTTTGTAAGGTTTTTAGTATTCAAATACTGTAACAATGCATCAGATGATTAAATTGTTCATGTGCATTTTTATATTTTTTCTTACGTTCAATTTTGTAGCAAGTGTAAGAATTGGAAGATTTCTTCTATACTATTGAATATTAATTTATTGGAGTTTTAACACATATTTTCTTTGAAGTTTGAGATTTATTTAATATTTATTAAAATAAAAAATTTAATTAACGATAATTTAAACTAATAATTTAATTAATTTTTATTTATGTGTCATATTTATCTAAATCTCAATTCTTCCGACTGCAACTAAATTTTTCACTTCAAATACATAATCACAAAGCCACTATTTGATACACCATAAAAAAAAAAAAACCCAGATTTCTCTCTTAATAAAAAATAAACATAAAACACTTTCACATTTTACTACCTATTGATAAGAAAAGCCAAACTCCATTTCTAGATTTCCATCCATCAACTCAAATTGATTGGCTCATCAAAAAAAGATTCTCATAATCTAACACTTTCTTACTCTTGTTTTTGCTGGAAAGAATGAGAGAAATAGTCCCAATACAGACTTATAAATAGTCCTAAATAGATTTGTATATTGTGAGGAATTATGCTAATTAAGTTCATACTTGTCCAATTAGTTCATAACATATTTTTTTTAATTTTAGCTTATAAATAAGGGGTGTGTGTGTATATTTCTCAAAAAACGAAAATACCTGTTAATTCTTTAATCAGTCTCGTCTTTCTGAGTCATTTTCCACTCTTTATTTTCTTTTTCTTGGCGTAAAGAAGAAATATGTGGACCCATGTATTTATTGTCGTGTTATTTTCAGAGTATTGACTTAGACTTCCACCTACTCAAAAGTAATATTTTCAACAATAGAAATTAATTTGACGTGGGAGAAAACGTATAGTATAAGCAAATATGAAAACCACTTTCCTAAATATAATTTCTTTTTGTATTCAAGGAGTATTTAATTAAAAAAACATAATTTTATGATCTTATTTGTCTGAGTTTAAGTCAGTTTCAATGATTATAATGTTTTTAATATGTTTAAAAACTCGGTAATTATAAAAATTAAGATAGAAAAACAACCAATGAAGATAAGAAAAAAAATTAAGTGGTAAATCTGAAAGGAAAAATGAAAAAAAATGTTCTGATACTTTGTAAAATTGGATGTAGCAAACGTATCTGAAAGGTTAAATTAAGCTCAGGAAAATCGTAGGAAAGTTAAGAGGAAAATCGTTGGCACTTCTATTTATATCCATTTCACTTGTTTCATGCACTTTTCCTTACATCCAAACAAAAATCCATTTCAAAAGGTTTCTTTAATGGCTTCATCTTCATCTTCTGCTTCCTCTACTCGTCAATATGATATAATGCGTTCCTGAGTTTCAGATGGGATACTTACCTAATAATATTCATCATCATTTTCTTGAAAAGAATAAAAAACACATTGTGCAACAAATTAAAATACACTACTCGTCAATATGACCACGTAATTTTATGTTCAACCAAGATATCGTCTATACTTCAAGAACAAACAACAGCTAAGAATCTTTTCTTCAAGATAATGGTATAAAAGTAATAATAATATATTTTATAATACTTAAAGTGAAAAAAACACTTGAAATAAATAAATAAATATTCTACTTATAAATTAGGTATTAAAAAGATAAATAAAATAAATTATAAATACATATTAATTTATGAAAAAATATATTATAATACAATGCTTATAATTATATTATATTTATATATAGCTAAAACATATAAAATATATTATTTATTATTATTGATGAGGACATAATTGTTATTTTCAATAAATTGAGACTGTAAATATTTAATTTTGAAACTATTATGACTAATCTGTCCCATAAATCAAATCTTCAGGATTTGGATGTCTTTTTTTATAATAATAATAATAAAATAAAATATGTAGAACTAATGTTAAATGAAGCAAACAAAATGATGAGAAGGAAAGTGCTAGCTCTTATAATTCAATATTTGCATTCACAAATTAAAATTTCTTTTGTTATTGCATTCAAAACTTAAAAATCAATTAATAAAATCTAAATCTTCACAATTTAAAATTTAAAGTTCAAATCTTAAAATTTTCTAATACTCTTCCAAATTCCTCTTCTACTAAAATACTTTCTAAAAGTCATCTCTAACTTAACCATCAAAAGGTTTTTGTTGAGAAATCGACTTTTTTCTAATTATATTTCCTTTTGTAGGTCTATTTATACTAAATATATACTTCTTAGTAATTTGATTATAAATGTAATTTTAATTTATAATTTTTATGTTATATTTATAATTTCTTTGTTTTATATACAAATATAACATTAATTTTTTATCGGTTTAATATTAACTTACACTAGTCTTATGACATTTGGGTATTTGATGTTAGGTTTACAAGTGCAACATTAATTTACAAGTATTCTATTACATTTAAAAATAAAATATTTTGGAGTCAGATATGGGTACCAGTTTGAAACCAACAAGCTAGCTCTCCTAAACCATACAGTTGCCCCGTTTCACTTTACTCTTCCATATATTATTAAATTTTATGGTAAATGGACCCATATTGTTTGCTGCTTTTCATTTATCTCTCGTTCCTTTGCTTTTAATATATAATTAAATACTCAATAAAAAGTGATCGATGTGGAAAATTAACGTATAATAGAAATCTCCTAGAAAGTTACAAGAAAATTAGTAGGTAGGAAAATTTTGGTGAGAAGAATGCTCCAAAAATTTATTATGTTTTATTTTGTAATTTCACTTCACATATTTTAATATTGAATCATGCTTCTGCTTATATCTCTACTGTCTGATTCCAGTTATAAATTGTTATAAAGATAGAAAATTAAATTGAATCAACCAGCTAACATTTGTATTTGAAATTACTCTCTTTTCCTCACAGACCGTGTAGTATTTACACACAATAGTATCCTCAAATAGGAAATTCTTCAACTATTCTTCATGGAGATAAATTTATTTTATCGTATATTGTCCTCATAAATTGAGGGTTAAAGCACCACAATTTGCACTAAAGTCCAGTCAATATTTGCCAAATATTTTTATTATGTATTTAATTATATAATAATTTATCTCTTTCTTCGTTTAGAAGTCATTCACTAATGCTCTTGCTTTTCTATGGATGAATTTCCGACATTTCACATTATTGTGTTGCCTTTTTGACTTGGCTCTGAGAAATTTCCAGGAAACACGAAAGAAGGAGACAACAGCAGCAAAAGTGAAGGAAAATAAAGTTTGGACAGAAGTATTAAAGCTCTATCTTCATTTTTTTCTTCATCTTCATCGTTTAAATACTTTACTCTTACTTTTGATCTACTCTGAAACATCTCTCTATCTTTTTCTTCCATGGCTTCATCTTCATCTTCATTTTCTTCTTCTTGCAATTATGAGGTCTTGCTCAGTTTCAAAGGGGAGGATACCCTTATCGATGAAGATCTTAAAAGAGGAGATGAGATTTCTCTTACTATTTTGAATGCAATTTAAGGATAAAAAATTTCAATAGTTATTTTTCTAAATGTAATACAAGAACTTATAAATAAAATAGTTACTTTTTAAAATTCAAATTATTTTAATTATATTTTTACATATTTAAATTTTAAAAAGTAACTATTTTATTTATAAGTTCTTGTATTACATTTAGAAAAATAATTATATCTTAAACTATTTTATTTATAAATTTTTTATCTTTTTTGTATTCAAAACAATTCAAAAACTATTTTTATTATTTTAAATTTATTTTTTAAAATTTTAAAATTTAAAATTTAAAATTTAATACGTTTATAGTATCTCTTTCTAACGACTATACACTAATAAAAGATTTTATATTTGATTATTGATAAAGTTTGAATAAAAAAATTATTAAAAATAGTTTTAATCAAACACATATTCTTATTTTTATTATTTTTAAAAATTATATCACACATTTTTTATAATTTTAAAAATTAAAAAATAATTTTTAAATATTATATCAAACATGTTTTTAGATATTAAAAATATTAAGAATTTCAACTCATATTTTTAAATTGTATCCAAATTTTAAAAAAATAATTTTTAATAATTTATATAATCAGGGACAAACAGTGCATGATTCAATTTCTCTCATCCACTTAATGGAGACTTAATTTCCTCCCAACGATTTGCGGAGATTGATTTCACCTGATTTTTTTGCAGATTTTCCTCCAGCATTAGATTTTAATCAATCAAAATTATCGATTCTTGAAAGTTAATTTAAAAAATTAAAAAGTATATTGTGCTTATAATTTGTAATTTTAAAAAATAAAAAGTAATATTTAAAAGCAACTTTCAGATAATTTCGGGTTAATCGTAGCGTATGGTTGGAGATTGTTAGCCAAAAGAAGTGATTCAAATTTCAGAATGAAACAAATGAAAAATGTGGTGAAAAGAACTACCAATAGACACGATAAGGTAGCGACACTTGTGTGAATAAGATATATCATTGTATTGCATTATAAACTTAAACAGTAAAATGTCATATCTCGATATCAATTATTTAAGTGATCCTACGTTGCCAGTGATATTCTTCCTTTAACCACAAGTTTTCCACAAAAAACAAATGACTTCTGACTGCAATATGGATGGCACGATTACGACCACGAATTGTTTAATTTCCACTTAAATAATTGATATCGAGACTTACAGTCAATGTTGAAATAAATATTTTTAAATTTGGTAAAAATATGCGTATGTTATTAATAAATTAATGATATTTTTTACTTTATTACACGTCTGGTAATTGTATGCGATAATAATATTATCAAGTTAAGATCGTCTGAATATCAAACCGACTCTATTTATATACTTTCTAATTTCTTGGTTAGTGCGTAATTTCAATTTTTCAATCATGTTCTTCATTGGGATGTTGTTTGATGATTAACCATTGTTTGATTAGTAAGAAAGTGGAAGAAAATATTAATATGTATGAAACACTGTAGATGCGATGATATTTAAATATTATTTTGGTATTATTCAATAATGTGTGTTTATGATTAAAATTATCCTTACTAATTAGTGCAATAATTATTAGTTTATATTAACGTGTATCCCACAACTACATTAAATAAATAAGTAAAACTATATATAATGATTGAAAATACTATTCCTAGTAAATTAATTTAAATGCCTATTATATTAATTAACGGAAAACAACAAAGTAATCCTTAAATTTTGACAAAACAATAGATAAAGGTATACTTCGATCAATTGTAACAGATGCATCCTTGACGTTATACTTTGATGAATTTTAACAGATACGTCCTTGACGTAATGACGTTTAATAATGTTATAACTCATAGTACGTTACTGTATTACTACTAGGATCTTATTTATTGAAAACGATAAATACGTTTGTTTTAGTTATGTTTTCAAAATGTAGAGACCTATTTGTTAAAAACCGTTAATTAATTCATCTACCTGATGAGCAGTAGATGAGTTCGGCTGGAAACAACGTCGGTAGGAGAAGAAACGACAAACGGCGCGGAACAGCGGAGAATGAAACAAATGAAAAATGTGGTGAAAAAAAACTCCCAATAGACACGATAAGGTAGCGACACTTGTGTGAAACAAAGAAGTGATATGCCATTGTATTGCATTATAAACTTAACAGTAAAATGTGATGGTGATAACTGACCCTACTGCCAGTCATATTCTTCCTTTAACCACAAGTTTTCCACAAAAAACAAATGACTTCTGACCACGAATTACGATTACGACCACGAATTGTTTAATTTCCACTCAAATAATTGATATCGACACTTGAAGTCAATGTTGAAATAGACAGATACTCCTAAATATTTAAAAAATAAATAAATATTTTTGAAATTTGGTAAAAATACGCGTATATTATTAATTAATTAAATAAAACTTAAATTATATTGCTGTTTTGGGCCACGACATATTTACTATTGTTGTTCCAGCCATATATAAAGGGCTTCTCTCTCAGCTGAGCTTATGTCAAAGATCATGTTATATGTATTTCACTTTGCCTAAACATGTATTTGATATATAGAGAGAATGATAGTGAGCTGCTTCAAGCTCACGCCCATGTTTGGAATCAAATATACAATTTCATCAATTCCATGTCTCTAAAATGTGCAGTTCAGTTAGGTATACCAGATATCATCAGCAAGCATGGAAAACCAATGACCCTTGACGAGCTTGTTACCGCACTACCCATTCACCCTACCAAGTCCCAATATATCTACCGTCTCATGCGCATTCTACTGCACTCTGGCGTCTTTTCACTTCAAATCATTGGCCAAGAAGAAGCCTATGTTCTCACCAAAGCTTCTCAACTTCTTGTTGAAGATAATCCCTTGACCTTAAAACCTTTCTTGTTAGCAGCGCTCAATCCTGCTTTGACAACACCATGGTGCCATTTGAGTACTTGGTTCCAAAACGACGATCCTACACCATTTGCCACGGTCCATGGGATGACGTTATGGGACTTTGCTGGCCATGAGCCAAAGTTTAATGGTTTCTTCAATGAAGCCATGGCAAGTGATGCTCGATTAGTGGCAAGCGTGGTACTTCATAAGTGTAAGGATGTGTTTAAGGGGTTGAATACGTTGGTTGATGTTGGTGGCGGCACGGGAACTATGGCCAAGGCCATTGCTAAAGAGTTTCCACAAACAGAGTGCACTGTATTTGATCTTAAGCACGTCGTTGCTGATCTGAAAGGTGATGGCAATCTGAAATATGTCGGAGGGGATATGTTTGAGGCAATTCCTCCAGCCGATGCTCTTCTATTAAAGGTATGTAACTAACTATACATACATTTATTATTTAATTTTTTATTTCCAATCTTCAAATATTAATTCATAATAATATTAATGTATGATACTTGTGAAAAACAGTGGGTTTTACATGATTGGAATGATGAAGAATGCGTGAAGATTCTTAAGAAATGTAAGGAAGCAATTACAAGCAACGGTAAGGTAGGGAAAGTGATTATAATAGACATGATGAGGGAGAATAAAAAGGGAGACGATGAGTCCATTGAAACACAGCTTTTTTTTGACATGCTGATGATGGTGTTGCTTAACGGGAAAGAGCGAGATGAAAAAGAATGGGCTAAGCTTTTCCAAGAGGCTGGTTTTAGTGACTATAAAATAAATCCCATATTAGGTTTAAGATCCCTCATTGAGATTTATCCTTAATATATATTTAAGCTCTTTAATTGTGATATAATTTACAATTCAAGTATTTGTATAAGTTATCCACTTAAAGATAGTTCAAGTGGTTAGGAGTTAAGACTTCATTAGGAGGTCTTGGCTTCGATCTTTGCCATTGGTAAGGGTGTTTAATTTCCAATGTACTGTGAGTCAACTTACTATTAAGTGGAGCTCACTAAATTTAAATAAAAAAAAAAGAGAATTTCCTAATACCCTCTATATTTCGATCTAATACTTTCTCATCCTTTTAATTTTTTTAATATCCCATCACTTTCGGGTTTCAATTTTCCTTATACTAATTTAAACATGAACCTGTTGAACCAATAATTTAAACTGAACCAATGGTTTGAACCCATTTTTTTTAAATTATAAAACAACTTTACGTTGTAAAGATTTGAACCTAGCACTTTGAAAAATGTACCCATACCCTTACCGCTAAACCAAATATATTTTGAAAGCCAATTGTCCAATTTTTAATAAATAATTTTTTAGATTATATTCTATTAATAATAAACTTCTCCCTAATATACAAAAATTTATAAATTAAAATTAGTTTTATAACCATTAGAATTTAAAAATAATTATAATTTAAAATTATTATTATTATTAAATTAAAAATTTTCAAAATTGAATCTGAAATAATTTCAAATTTATATTATTTTTAAATAATTGTTAAAAAAAATCTTATTTAGCATAAAAATAAAATTTCTCAAAAGTTTTAAAATTTAAATTTGAATTATTTTAAAATTTGAATGGTTCTAGAACTAAATTTTGTATTATAAATTTTTATACTAAAAAGTTTATTTTTTAATGATAATAATAATTTTAAATTCAAATTATTTTTAAATTTAGTGGTTATAAAACTAATTTTAATTTATAAATTTTTATATTAAAAAATTTATTATTTTAATGATAATAATAATTTTAAATTCAAAATTAATTTAAAATTTGTATGATTATATAATTATTTTTTAATTTTATATTTTTTATATTAGACAAAAATTTATTATTAATAAAGTTATTATATTAAGGATTGGATAAATTACCAGTATATTTCATTTGGGGTAATGGTGTAAGTATTTGTTTATTTCTTAAAGTTTACCTTTAAACACATTACATGTATTTTTATTTTGCAATTTAGAAAAAACCAATTCAAATCATTGGTTCGGTTCAAATCATTAATTCAATTGGTTTATGTTTAAATTATTAAAGAAAAATAACCGAAAAATTTAAGACTAAAAGAGGTGACGAGTATTAGAAAATATGAAGGGAGGTGATCGGATATTAGGACTAAAAGTAAGGGGTATAAGGCATTCCTCTAAGTTCAACTTGTTTACATGAGTTATCTTAATTTTCTATCTCTCTACTAGAGAGAGCATTTCAACATTTACCATAAGATTCTTGACCAATCAATCCCAAATTGGAGTAAAAATAAAGTTCAATCGAATGTAATTTTTGATTTGGTAATTAATACCATTTACAAAATATTGCCTAATTTGTTTATATATTTAACTTTACATATTTGTTTAAAGTAAGCACCAAGAAAAGTTTAAAGCAATTTTACTAATAAAAGAAACTTAAAAGACAGTAAGAAACAACCACTCGAGCATAAGGCTCTGACTCCTATTGAGGAGTCAAGTCTTCGATTCTTGCTAGCTTCAGCCAACAAACTTAATTCCCACAATTCAGGGGCAGTTTCCCCCTTAAAAGCTGAGGGTTTGATATCATCCAGCATAGATGAAAATATCCTTCAAACTATATTAGAAAATATTGCCTAATTTGTTTGTATATTTAACTTTACATATTTGTTTAAAGTAAGCACTAAGCAAAAGTTTAGAGCAATTTCATTAATAAAAGAAACTTAAAAGACAAGAAGAAACAACCACTTGTAGGAGTAGGCAAAAAAACTTGGACCCGAAAACTCAAATCAGAACCGACGGGTTCGGTTTGGATTTATAGATTATTTGGTTCGATTTCGATTTTTGTCTTAAAAAACTCTAAAACTTTAGTCCGGTTTTGATTTTAGTACAAAAACTCGAAATCAGATCGAAATAATAATAAATAGTAACATGACGTCATTTTAAAGAATAAAACGACGTCATTTTCTAAAAAATAAAGAATAAATAAAAATAAATATAAATAAATAGCAAAACTGAAACCGGACCAATCGGTTTAATTTATTCGATCCGGTTCTGATTTCGGTTTTATTTTTAAATTCAGTGCAGTTCGATTTTTAAATTAAAAACCCAAAATTTTTTCAGTCTGGTTCGATTTTAGCAAAACTCAGATCGAACTGGACTATGTTGGCCCCTAACCACTCGAGCGTAAGACTCTGATTCTTATCAAAAGTCAGGTCTTCGATTCTTGTTGGCTCCCGGAGGCAGCTTCCCCTTATCGTTCAGCATGGATGAAGATATCCTCCAAACTATATTAGAGTACAATTTTATCTAGACTCCCGATAATATTGATAGTTTGTATATGTAATATTTAAAAAGAAAAACAGTAAGAAACAAAAGATAAAAAGTTCAAAGGAGCTGAACAAAAAGGCCAAGAATAGACTAGACAATAAAACAACAGCAAGAGATCAAACATTTTAATACAAATATAAATATTAACTAAGGTTCCAAATAATCTCATGAAAAATCTCCTAGGGCCTTGATCTATTAAACCAAATAATCGCATGCTGTATGGGAAGCAAATTGCAAAATATTCCTTGAAGACTTGAGTTTAAATTTTACGAGTGAACTATGAAAATATTGAAAATTCTTAAGAGAAAATATTCTACTTAGTATCTCTTATAATCCGAAGCTCGTGATAAGCAACAGCTTTGAGTCCATCTTTTCAGGCAATGCGTCTTGTTCTGACAGACAACAAATGATATTATTTCAAGTAATATTTGTATAATGGAACAGTTTATCAATTGTAAAAATCACATTTAATTTATACAGAGAAAAGTATAGAATCCTCTTCTTTTACTTTCTTATTAATAATTTTGATATTTAATTATCAACAAAAATTTAAATAAAATATTTTTAGCATTTTATTTTTATATTTACTAACAATTTTTAAAAAACTATAATACATTCATTATATTTTCTTAAAAAATTTATGAAGTTTATAATTAATATAAATTAAGAACATAATATATATATGTTATATTTAATAAGAATATAAAATATATCTAATTACTAATTACATTTAAAAAAGTTTGAAATTAAATTTGAGTTTTCACTAATGGAACTTTTCAAAAAAGTGGAGTTGAATAAAATAGAATATTAAAAATTTGTCTATAAAATAATTATTTAAATTTTTTAAAAATTATTTAAATTATATAGAGAAATATATATATATATATATATATATGTATGTATGTATGTATGTATGTATGTATTACAGTTTTAGAGATCAAGACTTATACGGTTGACGTCTCTAGGAAACTACCCTAAATTTAGAAACTCAATTAATACAAAGAAGTAATTATCTGTTGTGTCAATTCATGTATCTATCTGACCCATATGATGAAATAATTGAGCAATAATTTAGAAAATAGTCTGCACACCAGCTGGAAGGAAAAGAAAAGGGCTCTCTAAATGATCGGCCAAGTTGAAAACAGGTCAGTGCCTTGTCAATTGTAGTTAATTTATGCTAATTTTTAATTGTTATTTTTGTGTTATTATTCTAAACCATTAGATATAAAAATTAAGTCATTTATTTTTATCAAGAAAATAAATTATTATAACGATAAAGCAAAATAATTCTAATTCAAGTAGAAAAGAAAGCTAACAAAGATATTATCCACAATATCTGTTATTAGAATGCCTAAGATTACTAAAGACTAAACATTATGTGTGAGAAGTTATGGAGGTGAATCATGGACAGTTGGAGTCTTGTCACTAATGTTTGGTATCATTATTAAATTTTTACTTAACATTCCAGAATTTTCAGAATTAAAAATCTACAATCAAATTCAAATAACCAAACTATCATTATCTTAAATGACGTTTCATCATTTTTGCAATCTCTCTTGGTTGAAGCCACAACTAGTTGAATTTAAAATTTAATAATTATTGGATAATATTATTCTATAGACTGCGTCGTAAAATTTAATAATGCGGTTTAATAATCAGCAAGGACTATTTTGCTCGCCATATTACTTTTTATTAAACCTTAATTAAAATAAAAAATAATAATTGAAGAAACGAGACCAATTATATAAAAAAAATTAAATCATAACAATTTTGGTTGAATTATCTACAATATATATATACTAAGGTAAATTATTGTTGGAATGCTTACCTTGAAGTTAGATATATATTATGTAAAATCGTTATGTAGAAATATTATATTGAAAATTATGCATTTTATGTGAAGATCGTTTGAATTCAATGGCTGTGTAATTGTCATTGCTCGTTATTACTTTCTTACATTCCTTTAAAACTTTCACGCATTAATTTTTTACATGCATATTTTGATCTTATAGAATAAATTAAATATATAGCAAATAGTAATTATAATCTTAATTATTAATTACTATTTGCTAAGATGAAAAATCATTGAAATTTTAATCCCAAAATCATATTAGAGAAGCGGCCGAGTCATCTTATAGAAATGTCTACCCAACTATATTTGAATCGCGTTATATTAGGTAACCGAAAGACAAAACTAATTTATAGTGACAGTTTCAGTTCTCTTTGTATCAGGTTTTTGTCTCAATAATCTATCTGGTTAGATATCACGTTCGATGATTGGATATATAGCAGAATTAGATATCTAATTCAAAAATTTTAAGAAGCAGCGTGTATAAGATACACAATGGTGAATATATGACTATAATTTGGTTCTCTTTTAATCAGGGATTTGTCCCATATATTGGTATATATTATAGCTACACATCGCAATGAGACAATTAGGTATTAGAATTAGCTAGCTATCAGTTCAAAAATTGAATGTCACATGATCAGAATGAGGTATAGCAGCTAGATGTCAATTCAGACAATTTGGTATATATCAATATCAGAATTAGTTAAATTTCAGAATCGGACAATCAAAATCGATTGCAAGTAATTATTAACTGTTGATGAGCAGGCAACCATAACATTTTTAAATAACATTTATGGTAGAATGGTAGAGATCATTAGTTTTTACATTTTATAACTGCATCCTATATCCATATATCAAAATAATAGTAATAATAATAGTAAGGTGTGTTTATCAACCAAAGGGGGAACAATTGCATTAACATTATTAATTACTTAAAAGCAGGTATCTAAATTATATTGTTGTTTTCTGTGACAGCATATTTAATTACTATGACTATTCCATCCCTATATAAAGAACTCCCCTTTCGGCTGAGTTTATTTCATACATCAAGTTATCCATATTTTGCTTTTGTCTAAAGATGAATTGGGCATATGGAGAGCATGAGAGTGAGCTGCTTCAAGCTCATGCCCATGTTTGGAATCACATATTCAATTTCATGCTGACTATTGATGAGCTTTTGGACGAACTAGGTGGTGCCTCGATTTTCAGCAAGCTAGACTTGTGTGTGGGTTACCACCAGATACGAGTTCATGCTAGGGACATTTACAAAACGGCATTTCGCACTCAAGACGACCATTACAAATTTTTAGTAATGTCGTTTGGCCTCTCTAATACTCCTTCAACATTTCAAGCGACCATGAATCAACTTTGCGGTTCCTTCTTGCACAAATTTGTCATTGTTTTTTTTTATGATATTTTGGTCTACAGTGCTTCAGTGGAAGATCGTATTGAACACTTACAACAAGTTCTTAATTGTTTATATACTCACAATTTCTTTGTTAAACTATCTAAATGTTTTTTTTGTCAGGATTCCATTGAGTATCTCGGCCACATTGTGACTCCTCTGAGTGTCAAAGTTGATCCCTCCAAGCTTGATGCCATACTTAATTGGTCTTTAGCTACTACACCTAAACAACTTCGTGGTTTTCTTGGTCTTACAGGGTATTACAGAAGATTCATTTGTGGTTATGCTTCTATTACAGCGCCAATCACAGATCTTCTTTGTGAAGATGGGTTTACATGGACGGAAGAGGCCGCTTCAGCTTTTGATGCCCTCAAACTTGTGATGAGTGAAGCTCCAGTACTTTATTTACCCAATTTTGCTTTTGAATTTGTTGTCGAAACTAATGCTTCGAATGTAGGAATTGGTGCAGTGCTGATGCAAGAGGGGTATTCGATTGCTTATTTCAATCGAAAGTTAGGGCCTCGTATCCGTGCATCATCTACATATATCAAGGAATTATACACCATTGCTGAGGCAGTTCAGAAATGGCATCAATACCTGCTTGGTCGTTTTTTTGTCATTCGGACAGATCATAAAAGCATTAAGGATTTGCTTCAGCAAGTCATTCAAACACCAAATCAGCAAGTTTATGTTCGCAAGCTTCTCAGCTTTCATTTTCGAATTGATTACAAGCCTGGTAACACAAATGTGGCTGCTGACGCTTTGTGTAGGATTCATGAATACAATGAAGGTGATAGCTCTCCAATATTCCACTCAGCTTTATTCTTAGCCAGCCGTCATGTTTCTTTGTTCCTGGAATCTATCAGAACAGAGAATACAATGCTTTCTGACTTGCTTGTGTTTCATGAGCAACATGCTGCAGGTAATCTATCACCGCCATTCTCTATTGTTGATGGCATTCTCTTATATCGTGATCGTTACTATATCAGCCCTCAATCTACACTTAAGCCTTCGTTATTAGCTGAGTATTATGCATCGCCACTAGTTGGTCACACAGGGATCAAAAGAACTTTAGTTAGATTGTCTTTTATTTTTTATTGGCCTCACATGCGCCGCGAGATCAAACAATATGTGGCTACTTGCTTGATTTGTCAACAAACCAAATATTCTACACAAGCACCCACGGGACTCCTTCAACCATTACCTATACCTTCACTTGTTTGGGATGAGGTAACTATGGATTTTATTGTTGCTTTACCTCTTTCTCGACATTATATAGCCATCATGGTGATGGTTGATCGTCTTACCAAATATGCTCACTTTGATGCCTTAGCACCTCATTTCACCGCAAATAAAGCTGTTGAACTCTTTGCTAATATTGTGGTCAAACACCACGGATTTCCATCTTCCATTATTTCTGATTGCTACCCCATCTTCCTCAGCCCTTTTTGGCAGAAATTGTTTGCTCTCAATGGCACTACACTTAAACACAATACTGCATACCATTCGCAGACTGATGGGCAAACCGAGGTTATTAACAGAAATCTTGAACAATACTTGCGAGCTTTTACACATGAGCAACCATCTAAGTGGTTTTTCTATCTTGGTTGGGCAGAATATTCATACAATGCCAGCTTTCATAGTGGCTTGAAGATGTCACCATTTCAGGCACTTTATGGTCGATTGCCACCAACAGTTCCTCCATACTCTCAGAGCTCTACTTCAATCCAAGCTCTTGATGATATTCTGCAAGATTGTGATTTATTGCTTCGCCACTTAAAGGAAAACCTTTGATCAGCCCAACATCAGATGCAGCAGAAAGCAAACTCCCACCAACGCGAATTGGAGCACAAGGTAGGGATAGTGTTTTAGTTCGTTTGCAACCATATAGGCAAATTTCTCTTGCTTGTCGTAGCTCTCAGAAATCGGCAAAACGTTACTTTAGACCCTTTAACGTGTTGGAACGTGTTGGTTCTGTGGCTTATCGATTGGAATTGCCTCTTGATTCCAACATACATCCTGTCTTCCATGTTTCTTGTCTGAAACCTTATCATGGAGATACCACAGTGCCAACTTATCTTCTTCCTCCCGATGCTATTAATAATCAACCAGTGCAACTTCCTTTAGCTGTTTGTGGTACTTGCCAAGTTCTTATTAATGGTAATTTAGAATCTCAGGACTTGGTCCAATGGCATGATCGTTTTCCTGAAGAAGCTACTTGGGAATCATTTTTTGACTTTTGCACATCCTATCCTGATTTTCACCTTAAGGATAAGGTGAGTTTTCAAGGTGAAAGGAGTGATATTGCCTCTACTAATCAGAAGGAGATTGGGCCAGCTGACTTAAACATACCCTACGACCAGAACGCTCTAGAAGTGGGCCAGCAACAACAAAACGGACAGCAGCCCAAAGGAAGACCCAAACATGAGAAAAGAGCACCTGTCTGGCTTGAGGATTTCATTCAGTAAACTATTACCAACTGCAATACTAGAAAAGATACCATTTAGTTGTTTTGAATAATTGTTGTCTATAACTGAATTCTGTTAGCTCGTGTTGGTGCCTTGCAAGAGAGAAAAAAAGATTATTTGTATGGGAATGGATTGTAAAGGACAATAGCTAATGATCAATACTGAATTTTCTTCTTCTCTCTAAATCTCCTTCCTTTTCTTCCTTATTCTGCTTGCTAGGAGTTTACACTCACTCGAAGAGTGCCCTTTTCTTGGACTAAGTTTTGTTTATACAAGTGTTAGTATCAAATTCACCCCACGAAGTCCCAATATATCTACCGCCTCATGCGCATTCTACTTCACTATGGCTTATTTTCAATTAAAATAATTGGTCAAGAAGAAGCCTATGTTCTCACCAGAGCTTCCCAACTTTTTATTGAAGACAATCCCCTGAACGTAAAACCTTTCTTGTTGGCCATGCTGAATCCCACTTGGACAACACCATGGTACCATTTGAGCGCTTGGTTCCAAACGACGATCCTATTCCATTCGCTATGGTCCATGGGATGACTTGTTGGGACTATGCTGCCCATGAGCCAAAGCTTAATCGTTTGTTCAATGAAGCCATGGCAAGTGATTATCGATTAGCGGCAAGCGTGGTAATACCTAAGTGTAAGGATGAGTTTGAGGGGTTGAATACGTTGGTTGATATTGGTGGTGGCACGGGAACTATGGCCAAGGCAGCTGCTAAGAAAAACAACGTCTTCTTTTTGGGGAAATTCGCAAGGTCTCGAAGGCGAATTATCCAGGATACTCTTGGTTTTGCGGAAGGTTCTTTTCCTTTTAGCTACTTGGGTGTCCCTATTTTTAAAGGTTGCCCCAGAAAACAACATTTGCAAGGCTTGGCTGATCGTGCTATCTCTATCTTCTCTAGTTCGAATGGTAAGTTGTCCATGGCAGGTAGGGTGGAGCTAGTAAAATCTGTTTTCCAGAGCATTTTGCTACATAGTTTTTGGGTTTATCTCTGGCCTCGTTCTCTCTTGAATATGCTTCAATCTTGTGCTCGAAAGTTTGTCCTATCCGGTTGTATTTATAACAAGAAGTTGGCTCTCATCTCTTGGGATCTTTTCTGTCGTCCGAAAACGGAAGAGGGTTTGGGCCTTCGGACGTTAGATGTCCTAAATTATGCTTGCTTGTTAAAGAACAAGTGGGATATTCGCACAGATTCTTCCGCCAGTGCTCTCTATCTTAAGGCTCGTTATTTTTTTATCATGATCAGAGAAAGTTTATTTGTTCCTCGTTGTGGAGTGGTTTGCGGTCAGTGCTGAAGTTCTTTTCTAAGGGGGTAACGTGGATTGTTGGTACGGTACTCAAATTAATTTTCAGTATGATAATTGGCTGGCAACTTCTATTCTTCCACGAGCAGTTAATCTTAACCTTTTTACAAAGCTTTCGGATCTTCTTTCGGGTGGTTCTCGTACTAATCACGAAATCCCTCTGGACAATTGAAGGTTTGGATTATTGTAATATTGTGAACAACAAAGCTAGCGTTATTGTTGTCTTTAATTTGTACATTTGCATAATGATAATGAAAATTATATATATAACCTGTTTCATGAGATCTCCTCGCTCTTGACGTAATCAAACTCCCTTTAACGAACATGACTTCTTCTCTTAAAAAAAAAAGAATTCTTCTTCCGTCCGAAAAATACAATAATAATTATTTTCATAATATTCAAAAAATTCAAATCCTTAAATTAATTTTCATAAGTTATCCTCAATTAAGGTAAAAAAAAAAATTAAATAATTTAGAAAAATAAGAAACAAAAATATGCGTACAAGAAATTTTTTTTGGGCGAGTTTTTCCACATACAAAAGGCTGAACTAATTTTGAAAAAAAACTAGCGAAAGAGGATTTTTATTTACTTATTTCTTTTAAAAAATAAACCTGTCAACGAAAATAAACTTCTTGTTTCCTAACGAGTCTTCTTTCCCTTAGAGTTGAGGACTTGAAATCTCATGATTCTAACTAAGCTTGACAACCAGCCAATTCTAAAATAATTAGGAAACTAAAAACTCATAATTAAATTTTTACTTAACATTCCAGAATGGTCAGAATTAAAAATCTACAATCAAATTCAAATAACCAAACTATCATAAAATGCGAACAAAAAAATCCTAATAATTATGATAGGTTTTATTCGTATTTTTATATATTTATTATTTTGCTATTATTAAAACTATGCAATTACTACATTTCATTTAATTTTTGTTATTGAGGAAATTATTAGGCCTTAATAGAAAAATTATTATGCCTTAGATTTACTTAACGGGGATGACATACCCAGGATAGATCGCCGTTGGTATTAATGATGAAAGAAGGCAAATACTTATTCTTAGCATGACTTAGTCAGATTAGGAACGGTTAAAAATCGGTAGTCTTAATGTATATGCAATCATATATGATGCAAACATGTCATTGAGCCTCATGAGTTCTAATTTCTCGTAGTTTAATTGTATGTACAGAACAATATGATCATACACAATAATAACAGTTTTTGAAAATGGGTGATGTTTGATCTTAAATAACGTTTCATCATTTTTGCTATCTCTACACATCGCAATGAGACAATCAGGTATTAGAATTAGCTAGCTATCAATTTGAAAAATTGAATGTCACATGATCAGAATGAGGTATAGTAGCTAGATGTCAATTCAGACAATTTGGTATCACGTTTATGTCTCAAAAAACTAATTTATAGCGACAGTTTCAGTTCTCTTTGTATCACGTTTTTGTCTCAATAATCTATCTGGTTAGATATCACGTTCGACGATTGGATATATAGCAGAATTAGATATCTAATTCAAAAAATTTAAGAAGCAGCGTGTATAAGATACACAATGGTGAATATATGACTATAATTTGGTTCTCTTTTGATCAGGGATTTGTCCCATATATTGGTATATATTATAGCTTCACATCGCAATGAGACAATTAGGTATTAGAATTAGCTAGCTATCAATTTGAAAAATTGAATGTCACATGATCAGAATGAGGTATAGCAGCTAGATGTCAATTCAGACAATTTGGTTAAATTTCAGAATTAGTTAAATTTGGATATATGTATAAAAGGATTAGTTAATATTACCATAAGCCACTGTTTTCTTTCCTTTGACTTTTGATTTTCCCTACCCTATTAACTCTAAGAATAAATTGAGAACGAGTTTATATATGTCTTCAGTTTTCCAGGTTTTCTGCTAGAAGAAACAGAGGTGATTTTATTTGAATTTGTATTTTCGGCTTCAATGTTTACTGCTGGAGGAAAGAAAGAAACAGGGGATTCGAATTGGATTTATATTTTTGGTTTCAAGGTTTTGAGCTGGAAGAAACAGAACAGCTGCACGCACATGGTGCAACTGGACTGAGCATTACATAATTAGTTAAATGTCAGAATCGGACAATGAAAATCCATTGCAAGTAATTATTAACTGTTGATGAGCATTACATATTAAATGTTCATAACATTTTTAAATAACATTTATGGTAGAACGGTAGAGATCATTAGTTTTTACATTTTATAACTGCATCCTATATCCATATATAAAAATAATAGTAATAATAATAGTAAGGTGTGTTTGTCAACCAAAGGGGGGACAATTGCATTAACATTATTAATCACTCAAAAGCAGGTATCGAAATTATATTGTTGTTTTCTGTGACAGCATATTTAATTACTATGACTATTCCATCCCTATATAAAGAGCTCCCCTTTTGGCTGAGTTTATTTCATACATCAAGTTATCCATATTTCGCTTTTGTCTAAAGATGAATTGGGCATATGGAGAGCATGAGAGGGAGCTACTTCAAGCTCATGCCCATGTTTGGAATCACATATTCAATTTCATCAATTCCATGTCTCTAAAATGTGCAATTCAATTAGGGATACCAGATATCATCAACAAGCATGGAAAACCAATGACTCTGGACGAGCTTATTACTGCACTACCAATTCATCCCACCAAGACACAATGTATCTACCGCCTCATGCGCATTCTACTTCACTCTGGCTTCTTGTCACTTAAAGCAATTGACGGAGAAGAAGCCTATGTTCTCACCAAAGCTTCTCAACTTCTTGTTGAAGACAATCCCTTGAGCGTAAAACCTTTCTTGTTAGCCATGCTCGACCCCATTTTGACAAAACCATGGCACCATTTAAGCACTTGGTTCCAAAACGACTATCCTACTCCATTTGCTATAGCCCATGGGATGACTTGTTGGGACTATGCTGGCCGTGAGCCAAAGTTGAATGGTTTCTTCAATGAAGCCATGGCAAGTGATTCTCGATTAGTGGCAAGCGTGGTAATTCATAAGTGTAAGGATGTGTTTGAGGGATTGAATACGTTGGTTGATGTTGGTGGCGGCACGGGAACTATGGCCAGGACCATTGCCAAAGAGTTTCCACAAATTGAGTGCACTGTATTTGATCTTACGCAAGCCGTTGCTGATCTGAAAGGTGATGGCAATCTGAAATATGTTGGAGGGGACATGTTTGAGGCAATTCCTCCAGCCGATGCTCTTCTACTAAAGGTATATAACTATATATACATTTGTTATTTAATTTTTCATTTCCAATCTTCAAATATTAATTCATAATATTATTGATTTGTGATACCTGTGAAAAATAGTGGATTTTACATGATTGGAATGATGAAGAATGCGTGAAGATTCTTAAGAAATGTAAGGAAGCAATTACGAGCAACGGTAAGGTAGGGAAAGTGATTATAATAGACATGATAAGGGAGAATAAAAAGGGAGACGATGAGTCCAGTGAAACACAGCTCTTTTTCGACATGCTGATGATGGTGTTTCTTAACGGGAAAGAGCGAGATGAAAAAGAATGGACTGAGCTTTTCCAGAAGGCTGGTTTTAGTGACTATAAAATAAATCCCATATTAGGTTTAAGATCCCTTATTGAGATTTATCCTTAATATATATTTAAGCTTGATCTTTATGATATAATTTATAAATAAAATATTTGTATCAATTAAGCCAGTCAAATCTCTGGTTTTATATGTTTGATCAAATCCCTCTTGATAATTGAAGGTTTGTAACTGATAATAAAATAATATCAGTTATTGTACCAATCAATGTACAATAACCAAATTTGGATATTTGTTGACCTGCCTTTCCATTCAGATGCGTGCATGCGAAATATTGTGAACAACAAAGCTAGCATTATTGTTGTCTTTAATTCTTACATTTGCATAATGATAATGAAAATTATATATATATATATATATCAAAGCCTAATAAGAATTTTGCCACTTTTGATTTAATTAGGAGGAAACCGTTAACTTCAATACTATTATCAAATAAAATCTCTTAAGGCTTGCTTGTCAAGGGTTACTTAAATAATAAAAAAAGGTATACATACATATATATATATACATATATATATATATAATATTACAGTTTTAGATATTAAGACCTTGTACGGTTGACAGATCTTCGAATCCACCATATTACTAAATTTAGAAGTCCAATTAATTCAAAGAACTAATTACCTGTTGTGTCAATTCATGTATCTATCTGCTGACCCATATGATCATGACAATAAATGAGCAATAATTGAGCATTAATACAATAGTGCCTGCAATTTAGAAAATAGGCTTAGATGATCGGCCAAGTTGACAAGAAGTTGGTGCCCTGTCAATCGTAGTTTATGGTGATTTTTGTTTAATATTATTGAAGAATTGAAAGCTTTGAGATTATTGTCATAAAATTCACTACTACAAAAATTGCTTACCTTGACTTAAATTCTATGTCATGAACAATCTATCTTGACTTTTAGTTTTGTGTTAGCATATGTCACCTCAAGAGTGGGTGACATATTTTAAGTATAAGAACATACAACTTTTTTATTGTGTCAAGACACAGCGATACATGATGTATCAAGGATCGAGTTCCTGCTTGTACACCTCTCAACATTTATTCGTCAGAGACCTATGACATATTTAAGCTGCTCTAATACAATGCATGTTGTTGTGTCATGAAATAAGACATTCAAATTTTTTAAATTTTATATTTTTTTAAATAAGACATTCAAATTTTTTTCGAAAATTATTTATGATAATTAAATAATTAACAAATTTTTATTAAAAATATCTATTTATAAGAATATTTACATAATTTTTGTATAACCTAATAATTTATAAATAAAATAATTTATATAATTTACAATCAAATATTCTCGAAAAAAATAAATATTGTTAATATAATGACAATAAAATTATTTGAAATATTAATAATCATTTAGAATGCATGTATTTGCGGCTTGCTAATAGTTCAAGGGGTATTTTTCATTTTTAAAACGCTGGGATATCTACCGTTTCCTACTACCCTAGGGGATATCTATCGATTTTTCTAGTAATTTGACATTTACCTTTCAAAATTTTAGAAAAGGACAAATACTCATAAAGTGGGGATAAACAAATACTAGAGTTTAGACAATTAGATAGATATCCCTTACCTTGAAATACATCAGTTAGATCAATATTACTTTCATCACCAAACTTTAGCAATTTAAATATTTTAATTTTAATAATTTATTGCTTATATAGGCAAAAAAATTGAAACTCGAAAAATTAAACCGGATTAGACTAAAACCAAAAAGATCGGCCCGGTTTCACCTAGTATGTAATCTGAGTTCAATTTGGTCTAGTTCTAGTACTAATATATAAAATTCAAACTGGATTGAAGATATTTTTTATTTTTAATGCCAAAACGACCTTGTGTTGGGAATATTATAAACAAAATAAAGAGGCAAAAACAATTTGTATCTGAAAAGTTGAATTGAACAAAATCAAAATTGATAGATTCGGTTCTAGTCTAGTTCCAAACGTAAAAATCCTGAAAAAATTTTATTCCATCCAGTTTTGGTATAAGTCAAACCAAATCAAATCGTACCTACCCCTACTATTATTTATAACCTACTAATTAAGAATTAAAATGTTCAAATGAAAAAAATTAATTTATTTTAATTTTGAACTCTCTTCTTTTTCTTTCTTAGTATAATTTTGATACATTAGGTATCAAATTAATTTAAATGAAATATTTTTAGTATTTGTTATATTTAATAAAACAATTTAAAAACTGTACTACATTTATTATATTGTATTAAGAAAAATTATAGAGTTCGTAATTATTATAAATAAAAATATAAAACATATATGTGTGTGCGTGTGTGTGTTCAATTTATTGAGAAGATAAAATATATTTAATTACTAATTCTATTTGAAAAAGTAGTTTTTCTTTTAATTGAAGAAGCCCAAAATTTAAGTTTTTATCCGTGAATTTTTTTTAACATTTTTAAAAAATAAAATTATCTAAAATACTCTTATTTTATTTTAAAAATTTATATTATTTGATGATCATTATTTTAACAAATTAATTTTTTATATTTTTTAAAAAATATAAAAAATTAATTTGTTAAAATAATGATCATCAAATAATATATTAATAAATGGAGTGAAATCGGATATATGTTGGAGGGGACATGTTCGAGGTAATTCCTCCAACTTATGCTCTTATACTGAAGGTGTATAACTAACTATATATATATACATTTATTATTTAAATTTTCATAATACTATTAATTTATGATACTTATTAAAAACAGTATATTTTACACGATTGGAATGACAAAGAATACGAGAAGGTTCTTAAGAAATGTGAAAAATCAATTACGAGCAAAAGTAAGGTAGGGAATGTGATTATAATAGACATGATAAGGGAGAATAAAAAAATGAGATGATGCTTGAGTCCATTGAAACACAACTCTTTCTCGACAAAAAAGAGCGAGATGAAAAAGAACTAATATTTCTCGGCTTAGCTTTTTCAGTAGGCTAGTTTCAGTGCCTATAAAATAACTCTTATATTAGGTTTAAAATCCTTCATTGAGGTTTATCCTTAATATTTAAGCTCAATCTTTATGATTTAATTTACAAATAAAATAATATTATTAATTAAGCCATTCCAACCTATGGTTTTATATGAGTGAAATCCCTCTTGACAATTGAAGGTTTGAAATTGAGAATAAAATAAAAACCAAATTTGGATTATTGTTGATCTGCCTTTCCATTCAAATGGTTGCATGAGAAATTTTGTGAACAACAAATATTGTTGTCTTTAATTTGTACATTTTCATAATATATATATATATATATATATGTATGTATGTGTGTGTGTGTGTGTGCGTATGTATGTATGTATGTATGTATGTATGTATGTATGTATGTATGTATGCAGTATGCACACCTCTTTTGGATGGCACATTACTATTTCATATATAAGACATCAAAAGGACCATGTTTGAAGCATCCCTGAATTTTTGCAAGGAAAGACAAAACACATTCTCCCATGTTTCCTAACAAGTCTTCTTTCCTTTTGAGTTGAGGACTTGAAATCTCATGATTCTAACTAAGCTTGACAACCAGCCAATTCTAAAATAATTAGAAAACTAAACACTCATAATTAAATTTTTACTTAATATTTCAGAATTTTCAGAATTAAAAATCTACAATCAAATTCAAATAACCAAACTATCTAAAATACGAACAAGAAAATCCTACCAATTATGATTGTTTTTGTTCGTATTTTTATATATTTATTATTTTGCTATTATTAAAACTAAGCAATTACTACACTTCATTAATTTTTATTATTGAGGAAATTATTATGCCTTAGATTTCCCAGCCCATATCTATTTGACATTATTAATACAGTTATAACTTAAAAACTGTCTATTTAATTCTTATTTAACAGGGATGAGATACTCAGAATAGATCGCCGTTGGTGTTAATGATGAAAGAAGGTACATACTTATTCTGGGCATGACTTAGTATACTTACTCTATAGTCAGATTAGAAACGATTAAAAATCGGTAGTCCTAATGTATATGCAATCACATATGATGCAAACTTGTCATTGAGCGTCGTGAGTTTTAATTTCTCGTTGTTTAATTGTATGTACAGACCAATATGATCATACACAGTAATAACAGTTTGTGAAAATGGGTGACGTTTGATCTTAAATAACGTTTCATCATTTTTGCTATCTCTACACATCGCAATGAGACAATCATTTAATTGAAAAGTTGAATGTCACATGATCAGAATGAGGTATAGTAGCTAGATGCCAAGTCAGACAATTTGGTATATGTCAGTATCATAATTAGTTAAATTTCATAATCGGACAATAAGAATCGATTGCAAGTAATTATTAACTGTTGTTGAGCAGGCAACCGTAACGTTTTTAAATAACGTTCATGGTAGAAATGGTAGAGAATTTTACATTTTATAAGTGCATCCTATATCCATATATAAAATGAATTTCATATATAATCAGGGGACAAACAATAGTGCCTGCGATTTAGAAAATATTCTTCAGAGCAGCTGGAAGGAAAAAAAAGGGCTTTAAATGATCAAATTGACAAGAAGTTGGTGCCTTGTCAATCGTAGTTAATTTATGGTGATTATAGAAGAATTGAAAGCTTTGAAATTATTATATCATAAAATAGATTATACTTTTGTGTCTTACTTTAAATGATTGAATATAAATATTAAATTATTTATTTTTTAAAAAAAATTATTATAATGATGTAGTAAAATAATTCTAATTCAAGAACAACGAAGATCTAACAAAGATATTATCATAAACATCTATTATTAGAATGCCTAAGATCACTAAAGAGTAAACATTATATATGAAAGAAGTTATGGAGGTAAATCATGGGCAGCTAGAGTCTCCACACTGTTGCCAACTACTTTTTAGTAAGAGTGGTTTGTACCCTTGTCCTCCACTGCTCCAGTATTAGTTCAATTCCTCCCATCTACATAGTGGAGGCCAATTTCTTCTTAGTAATTTGTGGAAGTTAATTTCACCGAATTTGGTTGTAGATTTTTGGCGGTGTTAGACTTTGATCTATCAAGACTATTTTTGAAATTTTTACTATAATACTAATAAATTGTGAGTGTAAATTTGTAATTTTAGAAAAGAAAACTGGTCGCTGTTGGGACTCAAGCCACTTTGCCACTCATGCAATTGACTAAAGGTACCTTTTAGGATATTTTGGAGTTAATTGTATCGTGTGGTTATAGACTGTTGATAAAAGAAGTGGTTCTGGAATGAGATAAATGAAAAATAGGGTGAAAGAACAATCCAAATAGGACATGATGAAGTAGGGACTCTTGTGTGAATAAGATATGTCATTGCATTGCATTATAAACTCAACGGTAAAATGTGATGAAGATAAGCTAAGGCCCTATGTTGCTAATCATATTCCTCCTTTTACAAGTGTCATCGTTGTCGGGACTGAAGCCTTTTTGCCACTCAAGCAATTGGCTCAAGGCAATTTTGCATTATTTTGGAGTTAGTTGTATCTCTAAATCCTTATAAAATAATAAATTATGGTATATTAATTTTAACTATAACAATTTAACCTTTATTTTAATATTTTTTACAGTATATGTATTTGAATTATTGTGATACTCTAGACAAATATCACATTAAAAAAGTACAGGAGAGATGTGAATAAAGTCAGCATACTTCAACCCCAATAGACGTATTTTGGGTTAAAAAGCTTGAAAATAAAATTGTGACAGGTTTTGTGCCAAAAGCGAAAAATATATAGGGTAGGCTGGCCTATTACAATTGGGGCAAACCTTAATAAGAAAATTAAGTTCTTAAAAGAGGGTGTATGTGACACCCTACACAAATCTTACATCGATAAAGTATAAAAAAGATGTTGGGTATATAAATTAGCATGCTCTAACCTAGTAAAAGCTTTTGGGTTGAAAAATCCAAAATCAAAACCGTGATAAACTGTATGCTCAAAGTAGACAATAACTCTAACGGGCTAAGCAGTTATAATTATAACAATTTTAGTCCTATTTTAGTATGTAGTTATTGATTTCTTAGTTTAATATCAAAAAAGCAAATTAAAAACAAATTCTTTCTTAAATTTTTTTTGCTATATGTAATTGTGTAAGAATAATCTTCGAATTTGAAAAATAAATAAATATATCTTTATATATAAACACACATTTTTATATTTATATTTATATACATTTGATAAATTTTTTTGTTAATATTGTAACATCACATAATATTCGTTATAAAATTAGAATTTATATATAAAAATATTGTAATATATAATTGTTCATTTTTTTGGTTAAAATAACGTCATTATAATGAAGATTCTAAAATTGCAATAAACATTCTCATAAATTATCACTAAAACTCACCAGGTTATAAATGAGCTCCTTAAATTCTTCTTATTGAACACAAAATTTATTAAATTATAAGATGAGTTGCTATATAACTTTTTCACCATAATTTAAAACTATTGTTGTTCCAACCCTATATAAAGCGCTCCTCTTTCGGCTAAGTTTATGCCAAAGATCAAGTTATATGCATATACAAATATATATATATATATATATATATATATATATATTTCACTTTGCCTAAAGATGAATTTGATATATGGAGAGCATGATAATGAGTTGCTTCAACCTCATGCCCATGTTTGGAATCATATACTCAATTTCATCAATTCCATGTCTCTAAAATGTGCAATTCAATTAGGCATACTAGATATCATCGAAAAGCATGGAAAACCAATGACGCTTGAAGAGCTTGTTACTGCACTACCAATTCACCCCACCAAGTCCCAATATATCTGTGGCCTCATGCGCATTCTACTTCACTCTGGCTTCTTTTCAATTAAAAGTTTTGGCCAAGAAGAAGCCTAGGTTCTAACCAGAGCTTCTCAACTTCTCGTTGAAGACAATCCCCTGAGCGTAAAACCTTTGTTGTTGGTAATGCTTGATCCCGTTTTGACAACACCATGGCACCTTTTGAGCGCTTGGTTCCAAAACGACGATCCTACTCCATTCGCTATGGTCCATGGGATGACTTGTTGGGACTATGCTTGCCATGAGCCAAAGCTTAATCGTTTGTTCAATGAAGCCATGGCAAGTGATTCTCGATTAGCAGCAAGCGTGGTAATACGTAAGTGTAAGGATGTGTTTGAGGGTTTGAATACGTTGGTTGATGTTGGTGGCGGCACGGGAACTATGGCCATGGCAATTGCTAAAGAATTACCACAAATTGAGTGCACTGTATTTGATCTGTCGCATGTCGTTGCTGATCTAAAAGGTGATAGCAATCTGAAATATGTTGGAAGGGATATGTTTGAGGCAATTCCTCCAGCCGATGTTCTTCTACTGAAGGTATATAACTAACTATATATACACATTTATTATTTATTTTTTCATTTCCAATCTTCAAATATTAATTCATAATAATATTAATGTATGATACTTGTGAAAAACAGTGGGTGTTACATGATTGGAATGATGAAGAATGCGTGAAGATTCTTAAGAAATGCAAAGAAGCAATTTTAAGATCCCTCGTTGAGGGTTATCCTTAATATTTAACCTCGACTTTTATGATATAATTTACAAGTCAAGTATTAATATGTGTGAAATCGCTCTTGATGTATAATTTTATTGGTAAATAGTTGTACTAATCAATGTACAATAACCAAATTTGGATCTGGAGAGTGAATCGAAATATTTAGTTGAGTTGTTCTCATATAACTTTGCATAAACGTGTAATACGTAATTTTACAGTGATTTATATAATACCGAATTATTAACCACAAATTAATTAATATCATCGGATCGATGTTGCATAATGATAACTAAAATTAAATATTCCTTGAAGACTTGATGAGTATTATTTTTTACGACAAGTCAACAAGCATAGAAACTCGAAAGCTTGTGATAAGCAATGTATAGTATTTGAAATATATATATATATATATATATATATGTCTATATATTATCACAGTTTGGAGATTACCTTATACGGTCGACAGCTCTTGGAAACCACTGTTGTGTCAATTTATGTGTCTATCTGCTGATCCATATATGATGAAATAATTGAGCAATAATTTTCATTAAAACCGAAATGGCCTTCGGTAAGGAAAAAAAAGGGCTCTTTAAATGATCGGCCAAGTTGAAAGCATGTTAGTGCCTTGTCAACCGTAGTTAATTTATGGTGATTATAGAAGAATTGAAAACTTTGAGATTATTATATCATTTTAATTGATATTTTTGTGTTATTATTTAAGTCATAAAATATAAATGTTAAATTATTTATTTTTATAAAAAAATAATTATTATAATGATATAGAAAAATAATCTTAATTCAAGTAGAAAAGAAATCTAACAAATATATTATCCACAATATCTGTTATCAGAATGCCTAAGATTACTAAATAGTAAATATTATGTGAGAAGTTATGGAGGTGAATCGTGGACAGTTGGAGTGTTGTCACTATTGCCAATTATCCTTAGTAAGGATGGTTGGTATCGTTATCCTCCACTTAGATGATATGAGTTCAATTCCTCTCATTTACATAGTGAAGGCCAATATTTGATCATTTGTAGAGGTCAATTTTATCGGCAGTGTTAGATTTGATCGACAAACTCTCTAATTTTGGAAATTTTAATATAATATTAATAAATTGTGTGTATAATTTGTAATTTCAACCAAAAAAAAAAGTCTCGTGGACGTGGGACTCAAGCCATTTTGCCACTCAAGCAATTAGCTAAAGGTAACGTATAGGTTATTTTGGAATTAATTGTACCGTGTGGTTGAAGATTGTTAGTTAGAAGAAGTGGTTGTACAATATTGCTGAAAGAGACTCCAAACAGGCATGATAAAGTAGGGCTACAATATTGCTGATCATATTCTTCATTTTCTATTATTTTGTGCAAACAAGTCTCGTCGCTGTTAGGACTTGAGCCTTTTTGCCAATTAAGCAATTGGCTAAAGTCAATTTTAGATTATTTTGGAGTTAGCTGTATCTCTAAATCTTTACAAAATAATAAATTAAGATAGATAATTTTTAATTATAATAATTTACTACCTATTTTCATATTTTTTACAATATACTTATTTCAATTATAACAATTTTAGTGCTATTTTAATATATAGTTATTGACTTCTGAATGTTTGCTTGTCCTCAAGCAAATTAAATCAAATCAAAGAGAAGGAAAGTAAGGGATTTAACAAAATTATGCACAATCGAGATTAAATAGAACATTTTAACATACTTTGAGCTAAAACAAACTAAAGCCTCAAAGATTAAGTTACCTACTTAACTTGAAGAAAACAATGCTTTTAATTTGTCTCCAAATTTGACTTGAAAAACAAATGTCATTCTACTCAAAAGTTCCTCGCTCGTGCGTGTGTGAAATGCCACAAATAATGGGTTTTGATTCAATTCGGATAAGTTTGTGCACAATTTTAACTCATTTTGAATTTTAGGAACTCCATAAGCTTAATTTTCATGTCACTCTCCACTAATGTAGAAGAAAACCACATCAAGGATCCTTAGGACTTCATTAAGCTTGTAATGATAGGATAAAGTTAAGGTGGGGAAAATGGATATTTAAGTAAGGTTCAAGCACCCTAACTATCTCAACCATGCTAGAGCTCTTTCTTCAATCCTTTGATCATCACCAAATTTCAACACTTTCTTCTTCATTCACCCCTCAAATGATGATTTAAATACAAAGAAGAGATGTATACCCCCAAACTTATTTATTTGCAAAGATTCATTTTTTTTTCATCATTTTTTTTCTTCTTTTTTTCTTCTTTTTCTTTTCTCTCTTTTTTTTTTTAAACCTCGCTCTACCTTTTGACGCGAGTTCTCTATGCTTACCTAGGCATGAGACCCGGTTACTCGGTAAGAGTTCAGCTTATTTTTCATACTTTCTCTCATAATTCGCCTTACTCTTATCTTTTGACGCGAGTTCTCTATGCTTGCCTAAGCATGAGACTCGGTTACTCAATAAGAATTCGGCTTATTTTTACACTCCTTCAACCTCCCTTATTTTCAAAGCTTTAGCATAGTTGGAAATTTAGGGTGCTACTCAAAAAGAAGGTATTTTTATTTCATGCTAGCTATTAAGTGAGTGATAAAACAAGAAAAGAAAATTTTGGCTCAAAGGAGGTAAACTAAGGATTGATTAATTCTAGGTTAGCTTGAAAAGCTCAAACGTACCAAAGAATGCCTAATTCATTTTCTTAATGGAGTCTCCTCTAGGATTTCACCTCAAGTGACA
The DNA here is from genome assembly GCA_028052125.1 of Melia azedarach. Taxonomy (NCBI): domain Eukaryota; kingdom Viridiplantae; phylum Streptophyta; class Magnoliopsida; order Sapindales; family Meliaceae; genus Melia; species Melia azedarach. The sequence continues at coordinate 10,799,652 of CM051396.1, read as the reverse complement.
ATCAATCAAGTTCTAAAGTTCAATAGGACTTAATCCTTACAAAGCTCACATAAACCTTCTCTAAATTTTCACACACCCAAACATTTGTAACTAAGTGTTTAAAATCCTTGAGGAACTATCAAGTACAATAAATTTGTCAACAAATCAAACCTAAGGGTTATAACAACATTCATTATTTTCCACAATTTAAGCATTCACCATGACAATTATATCATTGGCTTTCTATGTAGCTCAAAAGCATGTTCAACTAAAAAAAACATTTCACTCTCAAAAGGAAGAAAAAAAATAAAATAAAAGAGTAAAAACAAAAGCATAAAATTGCCAACACTTAAACAAACAGAAATCACAAATCATTTTCCACAAAACTTAAAAAACATTCTTGATACCCCCAAACTTAAAGAACACATTGTCCTCAATGCTAAAAGAAAAAAAAAATGAAAAACAAAAGGGGAAATAAAGAAAAACATACCTCTCATTGGTCTTCATCATTGTCATTTCTGCGGGAAGGTGGAAATTGCGGTAATGGTGGAAATTGAGCATCAGGTTGTAATTGCCGAAAGTATGATGCGAAAGTGTTGAAACACGCTAACTGATATTGTTGCATTCTGAATTGTTCTTGCCGGATTTCATTGATTTCTTTTCCTTGTTGAATTATTTGTTGGTGCATTGCGGCTATCCGAGAGTGATTGCGGTCATCTTATGATGAGGATGCTGAACCGGTGTCATCATTTAGATTGTCCTGTATGGGAATTAGTTATCTTTGTTAATGTCTCAATCTTTCTTGATAAACTTGCTCATAGCCCGGGGTAATTGTTATGAAGGATGATGTTATCGTTAAGGTTTTCTGAGACGAGGTAAAAGTTGTCGTGGAGGTGGAGCTTGATTACCTTGAGCTATATTAAATCCTAAGCCTGATCGGAGAGGAGCACCTCTTTCCTAACAAATGTATTTGGAAATGGCTAAGCTGTCAATCGGAACCGCTAGGTTCATTCTGAATTCCAATTCTTTAACAGTTACCCCTGCCTTTAAACATAAGGCAGTTATGAGGCAAGGGTGTGTGTGACCGCCCGTTGTCTTAGCTTCAATTGATTCTACCAAACTGTTTCTTATAACCTTCCCGATGTCAATTGTAATTTTTGCACATATACAATAGAGTAAGGCAGCTCGCTTCGTTGTAACTACATTAAGGTGAGAAGTGGGCATAAGATTGGAACAAATGAATTTATGCCAAGCCTTGGCATATCTGTTGAGCGTGTTTTCTGGAAAAACTATAAGCTTGCTAGAGTTACCCTTGCCCCTTAACCATTCAGTACCGGGAACACTTAAAATTTCAATTATCATCGTGTAGTTCTCATCATCCCTCCAGAATGCATCATAAAGATCCTCTCCTTCATCAATGGATGGTATGCCATAATATGTATTAATGGCTCTTGAACTAAATGAAATTCTTTTTCCTCAAACAAACACACGATCATGATCACGGTTTACCGAAGCATTAGCATAAAATTCCCGAACTAAAGACAATATTGCTGGTGTTGGTATGTCGGTAAGTGCTTCCCATTTCTTAGCCTGAATAAATTCTAAAATCCTTCCATCTCCCGGTATCGGTTTCAAAGCGCGTTCTCTCACTAAAGCCTTATCCTCTTCTTCAAATTTGTTGAATTTGTCTTGTGCTTCCAATGAAACAAATCTTTTATTGTTAAATGAGGATGAGGCTTTCGAAGAATTTCCCTTCTTTGGTGGCATTTTGACTCGAAATATTTGTGTTAGCAATTCACCGAACACTTGGAATGCTCACTTCCACTATTTTTGTTTTCCTCACGTCACCCTTGGAAGTACCTTTCGGTCACTCCTAAGAAGCCCACCAAGTGATTCCTAATGATTAACTGCAACATCATTGAAGCAAACGTCACTCAGGAATTTTATCGAACACATAATGTGCAACAGAAAAATATATGAAACCACATAACAAAACACTTCCATTTTTCCAAAAAAAAAATTTTGTCAAACAAATGCACAAACACTTCTAAAATTACAGAGATGCAACAACTACTACGATAATCACACTCCACAATATCATTTACATTCACCACCTTACCAATTTTCTAAATTCTCAACCATAATGAAAAACAAAACTTTAAGTTGTGAAAAGTAAGAGCTTACTTGATGAAGGCCAACAATGAGAATGAAAAAGTGTGCTTGGTGAAGAGATTGAAGCAATGAAAGTGGAGAATTTGTGTGTGTGTAATTATGTTTTGTTGTGAAAAAGAAAGAAGAAGATGGAAGACTAAAAGAGGTGACGAGTATTAGAAAACATGAAGGGAGGTGATCGGATATTAGGACTAAAAGTAAGGGGTATAAGGCATTCCCCTAAGTTCAACTTGTTTACATGAGTTATCTTAATTTTCTATCTCTTTACTAGAGAGAGCATTTCAACATTTACCATAAGATTCTTGACCATTCAATCCCAAAATGGGGTAAAAATAAAGTTCAATCGAATGTAATTTTTGATTTGGTAATTAATACCATTTACAAAATATTGCCTAATTTGTTTATATATTTAACTTTACATATTTGTTTAAAATAAGCACCAAGAAAAGTTTAAAGCAATTTTACTAATAAAAGAAACTTAAAAGACAGTAAGAAACAACCACTCGAGCATAAGGCTCTGACTTCTATTGAGGAGTCAAGTCTTCGATTCTTGCTGGCTTTAGCCAACAAACTTAATTCCCACAATCCAGGGGCAGCTTCCCCCTTAAAAGCTGAGGGTTTGATATCATCCAGCATAGATGAAGATATCCTTCAAACTATATTAGAAAATATTATCTAATTTATTTATATATTTAACTTTACATATTTGTTTAAAGTAAGCACTAAGCAAGAGTTTAGAGCAATTTCATTAATAAAAGAAACTTAAAAGACAGTAAGAAACAATCACTTGTAGGAGTAGGCAAAAAAACTTGGACCCGAAAACTCAAATAAGAACCGACGGGTTCGGTTTGGATTTATAGATTATTTGGTTCGATTTCGATTCTTGTCTTAAAAAACTCTAAAACTTTAGTCCAGTTTCGATTTTAGTACAAAAACTCGAAACCGGATCAAAACAATAATAAATAGTAACATGACGTCGTTTTAAAAAATAAAACGACGTCGTTTTCTAAAGAATAAAGAATAAATATAAATAAATATAAATAAATAGTAAAACTGAAATTGGACCAATCGGTTTAATTTATTCGATTCGGTTCTGATTTCGGTTTTGTTTTTTAAATTCAATGCAGTTCGATTTTTAAATTAAAACCCGAAAATTTTTCAGTCTGGTTCGATTTTAGCAAAACTCGGATCAAACCGGATTGTTCTTACCCCTAACTAATTGGGTGTAAGGCTCTAACTCCTATCGAGAAGTCAGATTTTCAATTCTTGTTGGCTCCTAGAGGCAGTTTTCCCTTATCATTCAGCATGGATGAAGATATCTTCCAAACTATATTATAATACAATTTTATCTAGACTCCCAATGATATTGATAGTTTGTATATGTAATATTTAAAAAGAAAAACAGTAAGAAACAAAAGATAAAAAGTCCAAAGGAGCTGAACAAAAAGGCCAAGAACAGACTAGACAATAAAACAACAGCAAGAGATCAAACATTTTAATACAAATAAAAATATTAACTAAGGTTCCAAATAATCTCATGAAAAATCTCATAGGGCCTTGATCTATTAATCCAAATAATCGCATGCCGTATGGGAAGCAAATTGCAAAATATTCCTTGAAGACTTGAGTATTAAATTTTGCGAGTGAACTATGAAAATATTGAAAATTCTTAAGAGAAAATATTCTACTTAGTATCTCTTATAATCCGAAGCTTGTGATAAGCAACAGCTTTGAGTCCATCTTTTCAGGCAATGCGTCTTGTTCTGACAGACAACAAATGATATTATTTCAAGTAATATTTGTGTAATGGAACAGTTTATCACTTGTAAAAATCACATTTAATTTATACAGAGAAAAGTATAGAATCCTCTTCTTTTACTTTCTTATTAATAATTTTGATATTTAATTATCAACAAAAATTTAAATAAAATATTTTTAGTATTTTATTTTTATATTTACTAACAATTTTTAAAAAACTATAATACATTCATTATATTTTCTTAAAAAATTTATGAAGTTTATAATTAATATAAATTAAGAACATAATATATATATATATGTTATATTTAATAAGAATATAAAATATATCTAATTACTAATTACATTTAAAAAGTTTGAAATTAAATTTGAGTTTTCACTAATGGAATTTTCAAAAAAGTGGAGTTGAATAAAATATTTTAGTTTATTTTTAAAATAGAATATTAAAAATTTGTCTATAAAATAATTATTTAAATTTTTTAAAAATTATTTAAATTATATAGAGAAATATATATATATATATATGTATGTATGTATGTATGTATGTATGTATGTATGTATGTATTACAGTTTTAGAGATCAAGACTTATACGGTTGCCGTCTCTAGGAAACTACCCTAAATTTAGAAACTCAATTAATACAAAGAAGTAATTATCTGTTGTGTCAATTCATGTATCTATCTGACCCATATGATGAAACAATTGAGCAATAATTTAGAAAATAGTCTGCACACCAGCTGGAAGGAAAAGAAAAGGGCTCTCTAAATGATCGGCCAAGTTGAAAACAGGTCAGTGCCTTGTCAATTGTAGTTAATTTATAGTGATTTTTAATTGTTATTTTTGTGTTATTATTTTAAACCATTAGATATAAAAATTAAGTCATTTATTTTTATCAAGAAAATAAATTATTATAACGATAAAGCAAAATAACTCTAATTCAAGTAGAAAAGAAAGCTAACAAAGATATTGTCCACAATATCTGTTATTAGAATGCCTAAGATGACTAAAGACTAAACATTATGTGTGAGAAGTTATGGAGGTGAATCATGGACAGTTGGAGTCTTGTCACTAATGTTTGGTATCATTATTAAATTTTTACTTAACATTCCAGAATTTTCAGAATTAAAAATCTACAATCAAATTCAAATAACCAAACTATCATAAAATGCGAACAAAAAAATCCTAACAATTATGATTGTTTTTATTCGTATTTTTATATATTTATTATTTTGCTATTATTAAAACTATGCAATTACTACATTTCATTAATTTTTGTTCTTGAGGAAATTATTAGGCCTTAATAGAAAAATTATTATGCCTTAGATTTCCCAGCCCATATCTATTTGGCATTATTAATATAGTTATAACTTAACAACTGTCTATTTAATTTTTATTTAACAGTTTTTGAAAATGGGAGATGTTTGATCTTAAATGACGTTTCATCATTTTTGCTATCGCTCTTGGTTGAAGCCACAACTAGTTGAATTTGACGTTTCATCATTTTTGCTATCTATAGACATGCCAATAACTGCGTCGTATACCATATTGTTGTTGATAATGCGGTTTGATAATCACATAAGTTATGTAATATCAATTGTTCGTCACCATCTCAGTATTGGAAGTATTAAACACTATTTTTAGATTTAACATTTGGAAATATCACATAAAGCTCCTTTTAATTATATTCATCATCCAAGAAATGTGTTTTAAATTTCAATATAAAAAATATTTTGTATCATGAAAATACAATTGCTAATTTCTTAATTTTCTTTCAAAAACTCCAAAATGATAAGGAATTTATCAAAAAGATCATTTCAGAGAAAAGAAATTGATAAATGGAATTAATAAAAACTAATCTTGTATAGACCAAAATACAAAAATAAAAATTTAGGTATCTTAGATGAGAATCTTAAATCAAATCATTGCAAGATCACAAATTAAACTACAAGATAGGATTTTGTGATAATTAACTTATCTATTTTTTTAAAAAAAATTATGCATGCATATTTTGATCTTATAGAATAAATTAAATATATATCATTTATATTATAATCTTAATTATTAATTACTATCTGCTAAGATGAAAAATCATTGAAATTTTAATCCCAAAATCATATTAGAGAAGCGGCCGAGTCATCTTATAGAAATGTCTACCCAACTATATTTGAATCGCGTTATATTAGGTAACCGAAAGACAAAACTAATTTATAGTGACAGTTTCAGTTCTCTTTGTATCAGGTTTTTGTCTCAATAATCTATCTGGTTAGATATCACGTTCGATGATTGGATATATAGCAGAATTAGATATCTAATTCAAAAATTTTAAGAAGCAGCGTGTATAAGATGCACAATGGTGAATATATGACTATAATTTGGTTCTCTTTTAATCAGGGATTTGTCCCATATATTGGTATATATTATAGCTACACATCGCAATGAGACAATTAGGTATTAGAATTAGCTAGCTATCAGTTCAAAAATTGAATGTCACATGATCAGAATGAGGTATAGCAGCTAGATGTCAATTCAGACAATTTGGTATATATCAATATCAGAATTAGTTAAATTTCAGAATCGGACAATCAAAATCGATTGCAAGTAATTATTAACTGTTGATGAGCAGGCAACCATAACATTTTTAAATAACATTTATGGTAGAATGGTAGAGATCATTAGTTTTTACATTTTATAACTGCATCCTATATCCATATATCAAAATAATAGTAATAATAATAGTAAGGTGTGTTTATCAACCAAAGGGGGAACAATTGCATTAACATTATTAATTACTTAAAAGCAGGTATCTAAATTATATTGTTGTTTTCTGTGACAGCATATTTAATTACTATGACTATTCCATCCCTATATAAAGAACTCCCCTTTCGGCTGAGTTTATTTCATACATCAAGTTATCCATATTTTGCTTTTGTCTAAAGATGAATTGGGCATATGGAGAGCATGAGAGTGAGCTGCTTCAAGCTCATGCCCATGTTTGGAATCACATATTCAATTTCATGCTGACTATTGATGAGCTTTTGGACGAACTAGGTGGTGCCTCGATTTTCAGCAAGCTAGACTTGTGTGTGGGTTACCACCAGATACGAGTTCATGCTAGGGACATTTACAAAACGGCATTTCGCACTCAAGACGACCATTACAAATTTTTAGTAATGTCGTTTGGCCTCTCTAATACTCCTTCAACATTTCAAGCGACCATGAATCAACTTTGCGGTTCCTTCTTGCACAAATTTGTCATTGTTTTTTTTTATGATATTTTGGTCTACAGTGCTTCAGTGGAAGATCGTATTGAACACTTACAACAAGTTCTTAATTGTTTATATACTCACAATTTCTTTGTTAAACTATCTAAATGTTTTTTTTGTCAGGATTCCATTGAGTATCTCGGCCACATTGTGACTCCTCTGAGTGTCAAAGTTGATCCCTCCAAGCTTGATGCCATGCTTAATTGGTCTTTACCTACTACACCTAAACAACTTCGTGGTTTTCTTGGTCTTACAGGGTATTACAGAAGATTCATTTGTGGTTATGCTTCTATTACAGCGCCAATCACAGATCTTCTTTGTGAAGATGGGTTTACATGGACGGAAGAGGCCGCTTCAGCTTTTGATGCCCTCAAACTTGTGATGAGTGAAGCTCCAGTACTTTATTTACCCAATTTTGCTTTTGAATTTGTTGTCGAAACTAATGCTTCGAATGTAGGAATTGGTGCAGTGCTGATGCAAGAGGGGTATCCGATTGCTTATTTCAATCGAAAGTTAGGGCCTCGTATCCGTGCATCATCTACATATATCAAGGAATTATACACCATTGCTGAGGCAGTTCAGAAATGGCATCAATACCTGCTTGGTCGTTTTTTTGTCATTCGGACAGATCATAAAAGCATTAAGGATTTGCTTCAGCAAGTCATTCAAACACCAGATCAGCAAGTTTATGTTCGCAAGCTTCTCGGCTTTCATTTTCGAATTGATTACAAGCCTGGTAACACAAATGTGGCTGCTGATGCTTTGTCTAGGATTCATGAATACAATGAAGGTGATAGCTCTCCAATATTCCACTCAGCTTTATTCTTAGCCAGCCGTCCTGTTTCTTTGTTCCTGGAATCTCTCAGAACAGAGAATACAATGCTTTCTGACCTGCTCGCGTTTCATGAGCAACATGCTGCAGGTAATCTATCACCGCCATTCTCTATTGTTGATGGCATTCTCTTATATCGTGATCGTTACTATATCAGCCCTCAATCTACACTTAAGCCTTCGTTATTAGCTGAGTATTATGCATCGCCACTAGCTGGTCATACAGGGATTAAAAGAACTTTAGTTAGATTGTCTTTTATTTTTTATTGGCCTTACATGCGCCGCGAGATCAAACAATATGTGGCTACTTGCTTGATTTGTCAACAAACCAAATATTCTACACAAGCACCCACGGGACTCCTTCAACCATTACCTATACCTTCACTTGTTTGGGATGAGGTAACTATGGATTTCATTGTTGCTTTACCTCTTTCTCGACATTATACAGCCATCATGGTGATGGTTGATCGTCTTACCAAATATGCTCACTTTGATGCCTTAGCACCTCATTTCACCGCAAATAAAGCTGCTGAACTCTTTGCTGATATTGTGGTCAAACACCACGGATTTCCATCTTCCATTATTTCTGATCGCGACCCCATCTTCCTCAGCCCTTTTTGGCAGAAATTGTTTGCTCTCAGTGGCACTACACTTAAACACAATACTGCATACCATTCGCAGACTGATGGGCAAACCGAGGTCATTAACAGAAGTCTTGAACAATACTTGCGAGCTTTTACACATGAGCAACCATCTAAGTGGTCTTTCTATCTTGGTTGGGCAGAATATTCATACAATACCAGCTTTCATAGTGGCTTGAAGATGTCACAATTTCAGGCACTTTATGGTCGATTGCCACCAACAATTCCTCCATACTCTCGGAGCTCTACTTCAATCCAAGCTCTTGATGATATTCTGCAGGATCGTGATTTATTGCTTCGCCACTTGAAGGAAAACCTTTGATCAGCCCAACATCAGATGCAGCAGAAAGCAAACTCCCACCAACGCGAATTGGAGCACAAGGTAGGGATAATGTCTTAGTTCGTTTGCAACCATATAGGCAAATTTCTCTTGCTCGTCGTAGCTCTCAGAAATCGGCAAAACGTTACTTTGGACCCTTTAACGTGTTGGAACGTGTTGGTTCTATGGCTTATCGATTGGAATTGCCTCTTGATTCCAACATACATCCTGTCTTCCATGTTTCTTGTCTGAAACCTTATCATGGAGATACCACAGTGCCAACTTATCTTCTTCCTCCCGATGCTATTAATAATCAACCAGTGCAACTTCCTTTAGCTATTTGTGGTACTTGCCAAGTTCTTATTAATGGTAATTTAGAATCTCAGGACTTGGTCCAATGGCATGATTGTTTTCCTGAAGAAGCTACTTGGGAATCATTTTCTAACTTTTGCACATCCTATCCTGATTTTCACCTTAAGGATAAGGTGAGTTTTCAAGGTGAAAGGAGTCATACTGCCTCTACTAATCAGAAGGAGATTGGGCCAGCTGACTTAAACATACCCTACGACCAGAACGCTCTAGAAGTGGGCCAGCAACAACAAAACGGACAGCAGCCCAAAGGAAGACCCAAACATGAGAAAAGAGCACCTGCCTGGCTTGAGGATTTCATTCAGTAAACTATTACCAGCTGCAATACCAGAAAAGATACCATTTAGTTGTTTTGAATAATTGTTGTCTATAACTGAATTCTGTTAGCTCGTGTTGGTGCCTTGCAAAAGAGAAAAAAAGATTATTTGTATGGGAATGGATTGTAAAGGACAATAGCTAATGATCAATACTGAATTTTCTTCTTCTCTCTAAATCTCCTTCCTTTTCTTCCTTATTCTGCTTGCTAGGAGTTTACACTCACTCGAAGAGTGCCTTTTTCTTGGACTAAGTTCTGTTTGTACAGGTGTTAGTATCAAATTCACCCCACGAAGTCCCAATATATCTACCGCCTCATGCGCATTCTACTTCACTATGGCTTATTTTCAATTAAAATAATTGGTCAAGAAGAAGCCTATGTTCTCACCAGAGCTTCCCAACTTTTTATTGAAGACAATCCCCTGAACGTAAAACCTTTCTTGTTGGCCATGCTGAATCCCACTTGGACAACACCATGGTACCATTTGAGCGCTTGGTTCCAAACGACGATCCTATTCCATTCGCTATGGTCCATGGGATGACTTGTTGGGACTATGCTGCCCATGAGCCAAAGCTTAATCGTTTGTCCAATGAAGCCATGGCAAGTGATTCTCGATTAGCGGCAAGCGTGGTAATACCTAAGTGTAAGGATGAGTTTGAGGGGTTGAATACGTTGGTTGATATTGGTGGTGGCACGGGAACTATGGCCAAGGCAGTTGCTAAGAAAAACAGCGTCTTCTTTTTGGGGAAATTCGCAAGGTCTCGAAGGCGAATTATCCAGGATACTCTTGGTTTTGCGGAAGGTTCTTTTCCTTTTAGCTACTTGGGTGTCCCTATTTTTAAAGGTTGCCCCAGAAAACAACATTTGCAAGGCTTGGCTGATCGTGTTATCTCTATCTTCTCTAGTTCGAATGGTAAGTTGTCCATGGCAGGTAGGGTGGAGCTAGTAAAATCTGTTTTCCAGAGTATTTTGCTACATAGTTTTTGGGTTTATCTCTGGCCTCGTTCTCTCTTGAATATGCTTCAATCTTGTGCTCGAAAGTTTGTCCTATCCGGTTGTATTTATAACAAGAAGTTGGCTCTTATCTCTTGGGATCTTTTCTGTCGTCCGAAAACGGAAGAGGGTTTGGGCCTTTGGACGTTAGATGTCCTAAATTATGCTTGCTTGTTAAAGAACTAGTGGGATATTCGCACAGATTCTTCCGCCAGTGCTCTCTATCTTAAGGCTCGTTATTTTTTTATCATGATCAGAGAAAGCTTATTTGTTTCTCGTTGTGGAGTGGTTTGCGGTCAGTGCTGAAGTTCTTTTCTCAGGGGGTAACGTGGATTGTTGGTATGGTACTCAAATTAATTTTTGGTATGATAATTGGCTGGCAACTTCTATTCTTCCACGAGCAGTTAATCTTAACCTTTTTACAAAGCTTTCGGATCTTCTTTCGGGTGGTTCTCGTACTAATCACGAAATCCCTCTTGACAATTGAAGGTTTGGATTATTGTAATATTGTGAACAACAAAGCTAGCGTTATTGTTGTCTTTAATTTGTACATTTGCATAATGATAATGAAAATTATATATATAACCTGTTTCATGAGATCTCCTCGCTCTTGACGTAATCAAACTCCCTTTAACGAACATGGCTTCTTCTCTTAAAAAAAAAAGAATTCTTCTTCCGTCCGAAAAATACAATAATAATTATTTTCATAATATTCAAAAAATTCAAATCCTTAAATTAATTTTCATAAGTTATCCTCGATTAAGGTAAAAAAAAATTAAATAATTTAGAAAAATAAGAAACAAAAATATGCTTACAAGAAATTTTTTTTGGGCAAGTTTTTCCACATACAAAAGGCTGAACTAATTTTGAAAAAAAAACTAGCGAAAGAGGATTTTTATTTACTTATTTCTTTTAAAAAATAAACCTGTCAACGAAAATAAACTTCTTGTTTCCTAACGAGTCTTCTTTCCCTTAGAGTTGAGGACTTGAAATCTCATGATTCTAACTAAGCTTGACAACCAGCCAATTCTAAAATAATTAGGAAACTAAAAACTCATAATTAAATTTTTACTTAACATTCCAGAATGGTCAGAATTAAAAATCTACAATCAAATTCAAATAACCAAACTATCATAAAATGCGAACAAAAAAATCCTAACAATTATGATTGGTTTTATTCGTATTTTTATATATTTATTATTTTGCTATTATTAAAACTATGCAATTACTACATTTCATTTAATTTTTGTTATTGAGGAAATTATTAGGCCTTAATAGAAAAATTATTATGCCTTAGATTTCCCAGCCCATGTCTATTTGACATTATTAACACAGTTATAACTTAAAAACTGTCTATTTAATTTTTACTTAACGGGGATGACATACCCAGGATAGATCGCCGTTGGTATTAATGATGAAAGAAGGCAAATACTTATTCTTAGCATGACTTAGTCAGATTAGGAACGGTTAAAAATCGGTAGTCTTAATGTATATGCAATCATATATGATGCAAACATGTCATTGAGCCTCATGAGTTCTAATTTCTCGTAGTTTAATTGTATGTACAGAACAATATGATCATACACAATAATAACAGTTTTTGAAAATGGGTGATGTTTGATCTTAAATAACGTTTCATCATTTTTGCTATATCTACACATCGCAATGAGACAATCAGGTATTAGAATTAGCTAGCTATCAATTTGAAAAATTGAATGTCACATGATCAGAATGAGGTATAGTAGCTAGATGTCAATTCAGACAATTTGGTATCACGTTTATGTCTCAAAAAACTAATTTATAGCGACAGTTTCAGTTCTCTTTGTATCACGTTTTTGTCTCAATAATCTATCCGGTTAGATATCACGTTCCACGATTGGATATATAGCAGAATTAGATATCTAATTCAAAAAATTTAAGAAGCAGCGTGTATAAGATACACAATGGTGAATATATGACTATAATTTGGTTCTCTTTTGATCAAGGATTTGTCCCATATATTGGTATATATTATAGCTTCACATCGCAATGAGACAATTAGGTATTAGAATTAGCTAGCTATCAATTTGAAAAATTGAATGTCACATGATCAGAATGAGGTACAGCAGCTAGATGTCAATTCAGACAATTTGGTATCACGTTTATGTCTCAAAAAACTAATTTATAGTGACAGTTTCAGTTCTCTTTGTATCACGTTTTTGTCTCAATAATCTATCCGGTTAGATATCACGTTCCACGATTGGATATATAGCAGAATTAGATATCTAATTCAAAAAATTTAAGAAGCAGCGTGTATAAGATACACAATGGTGAATATATGACTATAATTTGGTTCTCTTTTGATCAGGGATTTGTCCCATATATTGGTATATATTATAGCTTCACATCGCAATGAGACAATTAGGTATTAGAATTAGCTAGCTATCAATTTGAAAAATTGAATGTCACATGATCAGAATGAGGTATAGCAGCTAGATGTCAATTCAGACAATTTGGTTAAATTTCAGAATTAGTTAAATTTGGATATATGTATAAAAGGATTAGTTAATATTACCATAAGCCACTGTTTTCTTTCCTTTGACTTTTGATTTTCCCTACCCTATTAACTCTAAGAATAAATTGAGAACGAGTTTATATATGTCTTCAGTTTTCCAGGTTTTCTGCTAGAAGAAACAGAGGTGATTTTATTTGAATTTGTATTTTCGGCTTCAATGTTTACTGCTGGAGGAAAGAAAGAAACAGGGGATTCGAATTGGATTTATATTTTTGGTTTCAAGGTTTTGAGCTGGAAGAAACAGAACAGCTGCACGCACATGGTGCAACTGGACTGAGCATTACATAATTAGTTAAATGTCAGAATCGGACAATGAAAATCCATTGCAAGTAATTATTAACTGTTGATGAGCATTACATATTAAATGTTCATAACATTTTTAAATAACATTTATGGTAGAACGGTAGAGATCATTAGTTTTTACATTTTATAACTGCATCCTATATCCATATATAAAAATAATAGTAATAATAATAGTAAGGTGTGTTTGTCAACCAAAGGGGGGACAATTGCATTAACATTATTAATTACTCAAAAGCAGGTATCTAAATTATATTGTTGTTTTCTGTGACAGCATATTTAATTACTATGACTATTCCATCCCTATATAAAGAGCTCCCCTTTTGGCTGAGTTTATTTCATACACCAAGTTATCCATATTTCGCTTTTGTCTAAAGATGAATTGGGCATATGGAGAGCATGAGAGGGAGCTACTTCAAGCTCATGCCCATGTTTGGAATCACATATTCAATTTCATCAATTCCATGTCTCTAAAATGTGCAATTCAATTAGGGATACCAGATATCATCAACAAGCATGGAAAACCAATGACTCTGGACGAGCTTATTACTGCACTACCAATTCATCCCACCAAGACACAATGTATCTACCGCCTCATGCGCATTCTACTTCACTCTGGCTTCTTGTCACTTAAAGCAATTGACGGAGAAGAAGCCTATGTTCTCACCAAAGCTTCTCAACTTCTTGTTGAAGACAATCCCTTGAGCGTAAAACCTTTCTTGTTAGCCATGCTCGACCCCATTTTGACAAAACCATGGCACCATTTAAGCACTTGGTTCCAAAACGACTATCCTACTCCATTTGCTATAGCCCATGGGATGACTTGTTGGGACTATGCTGGCCGTGAGCCAAAGTTGAATGGTTTCTTCAATGAAGCCATGGCAAGTGATTCTCGATTAGTGGCAAGCGTGGTAATTCATAAGTGTAAGGATGTGTTTGAGGGATTGAATACGTTGGTTGATGTTGGTGGCGGCACGGGAACTATGGCCAGGACCATTGCTAAAGAGTTTCCACAAATTGAGTGCACTGTATTTGATCTTACGCAAGCCGTTGCTGATCTGAAAGGTGATGGCAATCTGAAATATGTTGGAGGGGATATGTTTGAGGCAATTCCTCCAGCCGATGCTCTTCTACTAAAGGTATATAACTATATATACATTTGTTATTTAATTTTTCATTTCCAATCTTCAAATATTAATTCATAATATTATTGATTTGTGATACCTGTGAAAAATAGTGGATTTTACATGATTGGAATGATGAAGAATGCGTGAAGATTCTTAAGAAATGTAAGGAAGCAATTACGAGCAACGGTAAGGTAGGGAAAGTGATTATAATAGACATGATAAGGGAGAATAAAAAGGGAGACGATGAGTCCAGTGAAACACAGCTCTTTTTCGACATGCTGATGATGGTGTTTCTTAACGGGAAAGAGCGAGATGAAAAAGAATGGGCTGAGCTTTTCCAGAAGGCTGGTTTTAGTGACTATAAAATAAATCCCATATTAGGTTTAAGATCCCTCATTGAGATTTATCCTTAATATATATTTAAGCTTGATCTTTATGATATAATTTATAAATAAAATATTTGTATCAATTAAGCCAGTCAAATATCTGGTTTTATATGTTTGATCAAATCCCTCTTGATAATTGAAGGTTTGTAACTGATAATAAAATAATATCAGTTATTGTACCAATCAATGTACAATAACCAAATTTGGATATTTGTTGACCTGCCTTTCCATTCAGATGCGTGCATGCGAAATATTGTGAACAACAAAGCTAGCATTATTGTTGTCTTTAATTCTTACATTTGCATAATGATAATGAAAATTATATATATATATATATATATATCAAAGCCTAATAAGAATTTTGCCACTTTTGATTTAATTAGGAGGAAACCGTTAACTTCAATACTATTATCAAATAAAATCTCTTAAGGCTTGCTTGTCAAGGGTTACTTAAATAATAAAAAAAGGTATACATACATATATATATATACATATATATATATATATAATATTACAGTTTTAGATATTAAGACCTTGTACGGTTGACAGATCTTCGAATCCACCATATTACTAAATTTAGAAGTCCAATTAATTCAAAGAACTAATTACCTGTTGTGTCAATTCATGTATCTATCTGCTGACCCATATGATCATGACAATAAATGAGCAATAATTGAGCATTAATACAATAGTGACTGCAATTTAGAAAATAGGCTTAGATGGTCGGCCAAGTTGACAAGAAGTTGGTGCCCTGTCAATCGTAGTTTATGGTGATTTTTGTTTAATATTATTGAAGAATTGAAAGCTTTGAGATTATTGTCATAAAATTCACTACTACAAAAATTGCTTACCTTGACTTAAATTCTATGTCATGAACAATCTATCTTGACTTTTAGTTTTGTGTTAGCATATGTCACCTCAAGAGTGGGTGACATATTTTAAGTATCAGAACATACAACTTTTTTATTGTGTCAAGACACAGCGATACATGATGTATCAAGGATCGAGTTCCTACTTGTACACCTCTCGACATTTATTCGTCAAAGACCTATGACATATTTAAGCTGCTCTAATACGATGCATGTTGTTGTCATGAAATAAGGCATTCAAATTTTTTAAATTTTATATTTTTTTAAATAAGACATTCAAATTTTTTTCGAAAATTTTTTTCGAAAATTATTTATGATAACTAAATAATTAACAAATTTTTATTAAAAATATCTATTTATAAGAATATTTACATAATTTTTGTATAATCCTAATAATTTATAAATAAAATAATTTATATAATTTACAATCAAATATTCTCGAAAAAAATAAATATTGTTAATATAATGACAAAAAAATTATTTGAAATATTAATAATCATTTAGAATGCATGTATTTGCGGCTTGCTAATAGTTCAAGGGGTATTTTTCATTTTTAAAACGCCGGGATATCTACCGTTTCCTACTACCCTAGGGGATATTTATCGATTTTTCTAGTAATATATAAAATTCCAGCTGGATTGAAGATATTTTTTATTTTTAATGCCAAAACGACCTTGTGTTGGGAATATTATAAACAAAATAAAGAGGCAAAAAAAATTTGAATCTGAAAAGTTGAATTGAGCAAAAATCAAAATTGATAGATTCGGTTCTAGTCTAGTTCCAAACGTAAAAAACCTGAAAAAATTTTATTCCATCCAGTTTTGGTGTAAGTCAAACCGAATCAAATCGTACCTACCCCTACTATTATTTATAACCTACTAATTAAGAATTAAAATGTTCAAATGAAAAAAAATTAATTTATTTTAATTTTGAGCTCTCTTCTTTTTCTTTCTTAGTATAATTTCGATACATTAGGTATCAAATTAATTTAAATGAAATATTTTTAGTATTTGTTATATTTAATAAAACAATTTAAAAACTGTATTACATTTATTATATTGTCTTAAGAAAAATTATAGAGTTCGTAATTATTATAAATAAAAATATAAAACATATATGTGTGTGTGTGTTCGATTTATTGAGAAGATAAAATATATTTAATTACTAATTCTATTTGAAAAAGTAGTTTTTCTTTTAATTGAAGAAGCCCAAAATTTAAGCTTTTATCCGTGAATTTTTTTTAGCATTTTTAAAAAATAAAATTATCTAAAATACTCTTATTTTATTTTAAAAATTTATATTATTTGATGATCATTATTTTAACAAATTAATTTGTTAAAATAATGATCATCAAATAATATATTAATAAATGGAGTGAAATCGAATATATGTTGGAGAGGACATGTTCGAGGTAATTCCTCCAACTGATGCTCTTATACTGAAGGTATATAACTAACTATATATATACATTTATTATTTAAATTTTTATAATACTATTAATTTATGATACTTATTAAAAACAGTATATTTTACACGATTGGAACGACGAAGAATACGAGAAGGTTCTTAAGAAATGTGAAAAATCAATTACGAGCAAAAGTAAGGTAGGGAATGTGATTATAATAGACATGATAAGGGAGAATAAAAAACTGAGATGATGCTTGAGTCCATTGAAACACAACTCTTTCTCGACAAAAAAGAGCGAGATGAAAAAGAACTAATATTTCTCGGCTTAGCTTTTTCAGTAGGCTAGTTTCAGTGCCTATAAAATAACTCTTATATTAGGTTTAAAATCCTTCATTGAGGTTTATCCTTAATATTTAAGCTCAATCTTTATGATTTAATTTACAAATAAAATAATATTATTAATTAAGCCATTCCAACCTATGGTTTTATATGAGTGAAATCCCTCTTGACAATTGAAGGTTTGAAATTGAGAATAAAATAAAAACCAAATTTGGATTATTGTTGATCTGCCTTTCCATTCAAATGGTTGCATGTGAAATTTTGTGAACAACAAATATTGTTGTCTTTAATTTGTACATTTTCATAATAAATATATATAGTTTGTGATTTTTCTCTCACATTTGCCACAAAAGATTTACCTTCAAAATCATTAGCATATTGATTGAAAATAGCTTCAGAAAGAGTTGTTTTGGCTATACCACGCATTTCACAAATTCCTACAATTTGAAAATTTGGCAATATTCCAATAGCTAACAATTGCTTAACTTTCTCGATTCATAAATTTATTCCAACAAGACCACGGGAATTAATTGGATTTGATATATCCTTTAATTTCTTCAAAATATCTTCAAGGATTACATCTACAGGTTTTGCCTCAGGCCTAGTATATGAAGATAGAAATCCATGTTTCAAATTGGATTAAGAACGGACAAAAAAAAAGGGATAATTTCAGTTGACTAATTAACTTTAGGCTGTATTTCATTGTGATACAACAAGTGTTCTAACGCTACATTGCAGTCTAAAAAGATGACAAATATTTTAACGAGCTACAAATTCATAACGTTAGTTTAAAAAAATTTAATAGTAAAAGTGGAATGACCATTATGCCCTTACTCTTGTCATGTAGCACAAAATTACAAAAATACCCTTAATATATTTTGTCATATAGCTCGTTGAGATATTTGTCATCTTTATAGATTGTAGTGTAACGTTATAATAGTTATTGTATTATAATGAAATATCGAAGAAAGTTGAATAATTATACAAAATTATCCCCAAAAAATTAAAATTTTGAAATAAATTAAAATTTTGAAATAAATTAAAATTCATAACCCTAATTTTCTAATTGAATTCAAAATCTTAATTTTTAGCTCTTTCATGATTTTACCAATCCCACCACTAGTAACAATTATCCTATACGCCACGAACATCGTTAGTTACCGATGATTTTCGAGTAATAAAGAAGGTTTGGCCAAAGGAGTAAAGGAAATAACATTGGCTAGCAGTAAGTTCGGTGATAATTTTGAAAAAAGCATGAAGAGTTAAGTGGTGGATGATTTGAGACTCAATGGAAGGAGAAAAAGAGAGGAGGGAGAGAATTCCTTGTAAAGGAAAATGAAGAAAGAGAAAAGAGTTGGATTTTTCTTCTGTGTACACGGAAAAAAGAAAGTAGATGAGAGTGTTTTTGAACTGAGATCGTTGATAGATTTTAAGATAGACTCAAGTTTATGTTAAATTGAAATAACAACATTTTTGTCCCTAAATTTTTTAATTTGCGTCTCTAAACTCTTTCAAAAAAGTAAAAAAATGATTTTTTTTAGTTTTATCGTAAAGATAATTTTACTTTTTTATTATTAAATTTTTCTAAATAAACATACCTCTTTGAGATATTTGTCATCTTTATAGGCTATAATATAGTGTGTGAATACTTATTTTATTATAATGAGATATTGTTTAAAGTTAAGTAGTTAGATGAAATTATTTTTTTTTGTTTATCAAAAAGACGATTTTGCCCTGTTGCTGTTAAATTTTTTTAAACGGACGTTACAAATTTACAGTTAGTTGAGATATTTATTATCTTTTTGAACTGCAATGTAACATCAAAATACTTGTTGCATCTAACGAAAAACTGAAACATTTCTTCCATTTTATTTTGTTCGTAGGGAAACAAGTCAAATTTTTAAAGCACCACTGCTACATAATTTGCATTGTAATTGTTGACAGGAGCGAGAAAGTTTGTTCCTAGCAGTCAAAATCGGACAACTGTCCACAACTTTGTTTTTATCGGTGACAAAATTATGTAATTGTGTCATATTAGTTGTTGTTATATGTCAGTTTGTATGTAAGATTTTTGTATGTGACATTATTTCTTTAGATGAGCGGCTATTACAATAGATGTTGTCATTATTATTGTTCAGAACAATATATATTGCAGTATTTGATATGTCAATTGTCCTACATTACCATCTTTCTAGGCTGTCATCTTTGTTATATATAGATTGGGCACCCTCTTCCCTTGAGCTAGCTTTTGGGTTGAGTTCTACCCAAGCCCATTTCTAACATGGTATCAAAGCCAGCTTCTAGGCAATTGTGGGATTATGTTCCTCTACCCTTTCATGCATCTGTTTCCCTATCTACTTCCTCCAATCTTCCTCTTATCCCTCGCAAATCCAATCGGGTAAGAGAACTCCTCATTCACCTTTGAGATTACTATTGCTTTTCTACTACTCTTTCCTTGTATGAGCCTCAATCCTATTCTGAGGCCAGTTCTAATCCTATTTGGCAGCAAGCAATGGCAGAAGAACTACAAGCTCTGGAAAAATCACATACATGGGACTTGGTTGATCTCCCCTCTCAAAAATCCGTTATTGGCTGTAAATGGGTTTACAAAATCAAGACTAAAGCTGATAGCTCTATTGAACGGTATAAAGCCAGACTGGTTGCTAAGGGATTCAATCAAGAGTATGGAGTTGACTATAAAGAGACTATTGCCCTAGTTGCTCGTATGACATCTGTCCGGAGCCTTTTAGCAGTGGCAGCAATACGCCGATGGACACTATCTCAAATGGATGTAAAAAATGCCTTCCTTAATGGTGATCTCATTGAAGATGTTTATATGAAACCTTTTCCAAGATATGTTCATCCGTCACATAAAGTCTGCAAATTACGTCGTGCCTTATATGGTCTCAAGCAGGCTCCTCGAGCATGGTTTGCAAAATTTAGCACTATCATTCAGCAATTTGATTTTTGTTCTAGCTCTTATGATACAGCTCTCTTTATTCTAAACACAGATCACGGTTGTAATCTTCTTTTACTTTATGTCGATGATATGATCATTACAAGCGATGATATTAATGGGATATCTGCACTAAAGACCTCACTTCAGAAACATTTTGAGATAAAAGATCTTGGTCAACTTAATTACTTCCTTGGTTTGGAGGTACTGTCTGACGCTGATGGCTATTATCTTTCTCAGGCAAAATATGCCTCAGATCTCCTTACTTGAGCTGGTTTAACTGATAGTAAAGTCACATCTACTCCGTTAGAGCCAAATGCCAAACTTACACCCTTTGACGGGGTTCCACTTAAGGATGTCACTCTTTATCGCCAGTTGGTTGGTAGTTTGGTTTACCTTACGGTTACTTGACCTGACATCTCTCATGCTGTTCATATTGTGAGTTAGTATATGTCTGCTTCTAGCTCTCCTCACTACGCCGCTGTTCTTCACATCCTTCGTTACATCAAGGGCACTCTATTTCATGGACTTTATTTCTCTGCTCATTCATCTCTAGAGTTAAGTGTCTTTTCAGATGCAGACTAGGCTGGTGATCCTACTGATCGACACTCTACCATCGTTTTTGTGTTTTCCTTAGAGATTCTCTTATTTTCTAGCGCTGTAAGAAGCAGACTGTTGTTGCACGATCTAGTACAAAGGCTGAATACCGTGCTCTTGCTGATACTACTCAAGAAATTACTTGGCTTCATTGGCTTCTTAGTGATATGGGCATTTCTCACTCCGGTCCCACTCCTCTTGCCTGTGATAATAGTAGTGCTATTCAGATTGCTCACAATGATGTCTTCCATGACCGCACAAAACATATTGAAGTAGACTGTCATTTCATTCGTCAGCATATCACTCAAGGCACTATTGTTCTTCGTTCAATCTCTTTTTTGGATCAACCAGCAGACCTATTCACCAAAAGTCATCATCGGGGTCATTTTCGTGATTTGCTGTCCAAACTCAAGATCACCTCTACTCCACCATCTTTGAGTTTGAAGGGGGCTGTTAAAACAATAATATGTTTTATAGTTTTCTTATTTCTTTTGAATTCTTTTTCTTTCTTCTCTAGGATTTCTTTCCCTTTCTTTATTAGGTTTTCTTTTCTTTGCCTATATAAAGGCTAGCTATTGTATTATTTTAATTAATTCAAGATATCAAGAACTAGTTTTCTTAATATGGTATCAGAGTCAGCTTCTAGGCAATTGTGGGATTCTATTCCTTTACCCTCTCCCGCATCTGATCCACGCTTCGCGTGAGAAAGGGTGTCAATTGTCCCATATTGTCATTTTTCTAGGTTGTCATCTTTGTTATATATGGATTGGACACCCTCTTCCCTTGAACTAGCTTTTGGGTTGAGTTCTACCCAAGCCCATTTCTAACATGATAAATTTTAATATTCAAATACTATAATAATGCATCAAACGATTAAATTGTTCATGTATGTGGATTTTTATATTTTTTCTTACGTTCAATTTTGTAGCAAGTGTAAAAATTTGGAAGATTTCTTCTATACTATTGAATATTAATTTATTTTTTTACCTTCTTACTATAATATTTTCATATAGTTGACTGTTATTCGACCAATAAAAGATGTTAAAATGTCCACCCATAATCTCAATTTTAATCCACGAACATTGAAATACTTTATCATCTAAACGACAAGTTTTTTTATGCATGCATTCTAAACAACATATGAAAAAGAAAAATCACAAGTGAAAGAAGACCATTTCTCAAAATTAACGAAATTCGCTTAAATTTATTTAAATTAAAACGAAAACAAAACAAACAAAAAGAAAAATCAATTGCTTCTTCAATTGTTCCAATTGCAACTAAAATTTTCACTTCAAATACATAATCACGAAGCCATTATTTGATACACCATAAAAAAAAAGCTAGCTTTCTCTCTTAATAAAAAATAAACATAAAACACTTTCACATTTTACTACCTAATTGATAAGAAAAGCCAAACTCCATTTCTAGATTTCCATCCATCAACTCAAATTGATTGGCTCTAAAAAAAATATTCTCATAATCTAACACTTTCCTCCTCTTATTTTTGCTGGAAAGAACGAGAGAAATACAGACTCATAAATAATCCTAAATAGATTTGTATATTGTGAGGAATTAAGTTCATACTTGTCCAATTAGTTCATAACATATATTTTTTTTAATTTTAGCTTATAAATAAGGGGTGTGTGTGTATATTTCTACAAAAAACGAAAATACCTATTAATTCTTTAGTCAGTCTCGTCTTTCTGAGTCATTTTCCACTCTTTATTTTCTTTTTCTTTGGGTAAAGAAGAAATATGTGGACCCATGTATTTATCGTCATGTTATTTTCAGAGTATTGACTTCGACTTCCACCTACTCGAAAGTAATATTTTCAACAATAGAAATTAATTTGACGTGGAGAAAACATATAGTATAAACAAATATGAAAATCGCTTTCCTAAATATAATTTCTTTTTGTATTCAAGGAGTATTTAATTAAAAAAAACATAATTTTATGTTCTTATTTGTCTGAGTTTAATTCAGTTTGAATGGTTATAATGTTTTTAA
This sequence comes from Melia azedarach, assembly GCA_028052125.1. Taxonomy (NCBI): domain Eukaryota; kingdom Viridiplantae; phylum Streptophyta; class Magnoliopsida; order Sapindales; family Meliaceae; genus Melia; species Melia azedarach. Next base: position 10,776,470 of record CM051396.1, on the reverse strand, counting down.
CATGTTTAAAAACTCGGTAATTATAAAAATTAAGATAGAAAAAAAACCAATGAAGATAAGAAAAAAAAAAGTTGTAAATCTGAAAAAGGAAAAATGAAGATTTAGCCGTGAGAAAAAATGTTCTAGTACTTTGTAAAAATGGATGTAGCAACCGTATCTGAAAGGTTAAATTAAGCTCGAGGAAAATCGTAGGAAAGTTAAGAGGAAAATCATTGGGACTTCTATTTATATCCATTTCACTTGTTTCATGCATTTTTCCTTACATCCAAACAAAAATCCATTTCTAAAGGTTTCTTTAATGGCTTCATCTTCATCTTCTGCTTCCTCTACTCGTCAATATAATATAATGCGTTCCTGAGTTTCAGATGGGATACTTACCTAATAATATTCATCATCATTTTCTTGAAAAGAATAAAAAACACATTGTGCAACTATGTACTTTTATCAAAACTATGTAATTTTATGTTCAACCAAGATAGCGTCTATATACTTCAAGAACAAAAAACAGCTAAGAATCTTTTCTTCAAGATAATGGTATAAAAGTAATAATAATATATTTTATAATACTTAAAGTGAAAAAATACTTGAAATAAATAAATAAATATTCTACTTATAAAGTCGGTATTAAAAAGATAAATAAAATAAATCATAAATAAATATTAATCTATGAAAAATATATATTATAATACAATACTTATAATTATATTATATTTATATTTATATAGAGCTAAAACATATAAAACATATTATTTATTATTATTGATGAGGACATAATTGCTATTTTCAATAAATTGAGACTATAAATATTTAATTTTAAAACTATTAGGACTAATCTATCTAATAAATCAAATCTTAAGGATTTGGATGTCTTTTTTTATAATAATAATAAAATAAAATACGGAGAACTAAATGTTAAATGAAGCAAACAAAGTGATGAGAAGGGAAGTGCTAGCTCTTATAATCAAAGATTTGCATTCACAAATTAAAATTTCTTTTGTTATTGCATTCAAAACTTAAAATTCAAATTAATAAAATCTAAATCTTCACAATTTAAAATTTAAAGTTGGAACCTTAAAATTTTCTAATACTCTTCCGAATTCCTCTCCTACAAAAATACTTTCTAAAAGCCATCTCTAACTTAACCATTAAAGGGTTTTTGTTGAGAAATCGATTTTTTTCTGATTGTATTTTTTTTTTTTGCAGGTCTATTTATACTAAATACATTCTTCTTAATAATTTGATTTTAAATATAATTTTGATTTATAATTTTTATAAGACACTTATAATTTTTTTTTGTTTTATATACGAATATAATATTAATTTTTTATCAGTTTAATATTAACTTGCATTAGTATCATCACATTTAGGCATTTGATTTTAGGTTTTCAAGATTTATAATTTCATTATTTTATGTTGGATTTTACAAGTGATAACATTAATTTACAAGTATTCTATTACATTTATAAGTTTTAGTTTTGATTAAAAATAAAATATTTTGGAGTCAGATCCTGGGTACCATTATTGTTTGCTGCTTTTCATTTATCTCCGCGTTCCTTTGCTTTTAATATATAATTAAATACTCAATAAAAAGTGATTGATGTGGAAAATTAACGTATACTAGAAATCTCCCAGAAAGTTACAAGAAAATAAGTAGGTAGGAAAATTTTGGTGAGAAGAATGCTCCAAAATTTTATTATGTATTATTTTGTAATTTCACTTCACATATTTTAATATTGAATTATGCTTCTGCTTATATCTCTACTGTCTGATTCCAGTTATAAATTGTTATAAAGATAGAAAATTAAATTGAATCAACCAGCTAACATTTGTATTTGAAATTACTCTCTTTTCCTCACAGACCGTGTAGTATTTACACACAATAGTATCCTCAAATAGGAAATTCTTCAACTATTCTTCATGGAGATAAATTTATTTTATCGTATATTGTCCTCATAAATTGAGGGTTAAAGCACCACAATTTGCACTAAAGTCCAGTCAATATTTGCCAAATATTTTTATTATGTATTTAATTATATAATAATTTATCTCTTTCTTCGTTTAGAAGTCATTCACTAATGCTCTTGCTTTTCTATGGATGAATTTCCGACATTTCACATTATTGTGTTGCCTTTTTGACTTGGCTCTGAGAAATTTCCAGGAAACACGAAAGAAGGAGACAACAGCAGCAAAAGTGAAGGAAAATAAAGTTTGGACAGAAGTATTAAAGCTCTATCTTCATTTTTTTTCTTCATCTTCATCGTTGAAATACTTTACTCTTACTTTTGATCTACTCTGAAACATCTCTCTATCTTTTTCTTCCATGGCTTCATCTTCATCTTCATTTTCTTCTTCTTGCAATTATGAGGTCTTGCTCAGTTTTAGAGGAGAGGATACCCGTGAAACTTTTACTAGCCATCTATTTTATGGTTTGTGTCAAAAAAAAGTAAAGACCTTCATCGATGAAGATCTTAAAAGAGGAGATGAGATTTCTCCTACTATTTTGAATGCAATTCAAGGATCAAAAATTTCAATAATTATTTTTTCAAAAGACTATGCTACTTCTAAATGGTGTTTGGATGAACTTGTTAAGATTCTTGAATGCAAGAAACTATATGGCCAAATTGTTATACCTGTTTTCTATCATGTCCATCCGTCCGAAGTGCGAAAGCAGACTGGAGGTTATAGGAAAGCTTTCGTTGAGCATGAAAAACATTTCAAGAAGATGCCAAAAAAGGTTCAAAAATGGAGGGATTCATTGACTGAAGCATCTTATCTATCTGGATATGAATCTATTAAAATCAGGTACAACTATAAACTATTTTTTTCATATGTACATCATTTACATCCTTTATTAATTAACAAAAAGAGAATAGTTTTTGTATTTGTTAGATTCCTATGAGATTCATTAATTTTGACCTTTTTTATTATCTTTATATCTGCTAGGCCTGAAGCCAAACTTGTAGATCTAATTGTCAAGGATGTTATAAGAAAATTGGATGATACTACAGTCTCCATTGATTTCAAAGCTCTAATTGGAATAAACTCACAAATTGAGCGAGTTAAATCACTGCTATGTATTGGATTGCAAGATTTTCGAATTGTAGGAATTTGGGGTCTTGGTGGTATAGGTAAAACAACTCTTGCTGAAGCTATTTTCAAGCAAGTTTCTAGTGACTTTGATGGCAAGTGTTTCATGGTTAATGTTAGAGAAAAATCAGAAAGTGGGGGTGGATTAGAACAATTACAAAAAGAAGTTATTTTTTGTTTACTAGGAGAAACTCTAGTATTGGGAGGTCCTAATATACCACAATATATGAAAGATAGAATCCAACGTATGAAGGTTTTTATTGTTCTCGATGATGTCAATAAATTTGGACAATTAGAGTATTTAATCGGAGGGTTTCATCAATTCGGCCCAGGAAGTAGAGTCATTATAACAACAAGAGATAAACAAGTGCTTGATAAATATAGTGTGAATCACGTGTATAAGGTTGAGGGATTAAAATATCGTGAAGCTCTTGAGCACTTTTGTAATTTTGCCTTTACACAAAACTATCGCCCTATAGATCTTATCATGCTCTCAATGAGACTAGTAAAGTACGCTCGAGGCAATCCGCTAGCTCTTAAGGTTTTAGGTTCATTCCTTCGTCCCAAGAGCAAAGAAGATTGGGAAAATGCACTGGTCAACTTAAAACTAATTTCTGAACCTGATATTTATAATGTTCTGAAGATCAGCTATGATGAATTGAGCTGGACAATGAAAAATATTTTTCTTGACATTACATGTTTTTTTGAGGGATATGATAAAGATTACGTGAAATAAATTTTTTAAGATCTTTATTCGGTCCATTCTACATTGGATGTCTTGGTGGATAAGTCACTTATAACAATATCATATTATAACAAGATAGAAATGCATGATTTACTGCAAGAAATGGGTCGAGAAATTATTCATCAAGAATCAACAGAGAAGCCAGGAAAACGTAGCAGGTTGTGGGATCATAAGGATATTTGTCATGTGCTAAATAAAAATAAGGTAATCAAGAGCACTATTAATTTTATTTACTTTTATTTTTTTATACAAATTTGGATAAAGAATCAAGTCATATGCATCTTATTTATAGTGTTTAAGAATAATTTTATAATTATTTTTTAATATTTAATCATTTACTCTTGTTTATTGTTATTCCTTTGCCTTATTAGGGGACTCATTCGATTAAAGGCATATTCTTGGATTTGTTGAAAGTAAAAGACATAAATCTAGATAGTAGAAGCTTTGCAAAGATGACTAGTCTAAGAATGCTTAAATTTTATGTGCCTGAGCATCTGAATGTGTTGGATACGAGATCAAGAGTTTACCTTTCTGAAGACCTTGAATATCTTTCTGAGGAATTGAGATATCTCTATTGGCATGGATATCCTTGTAATACATTGCCAAAGGATTTTAATCCGGAGAATCTTATTGAACTTTGCTTGCCATACAGTAAAGTTGAACGACTCTGGGAAGGAAAAAAGGTATTACATGTTACCTAATTAAATATATATTTTATTTTAAATTTAGTAGTGAAATTCATTAATACTAATGTATTTGAGTGATTATTTATACTTTCTTACAGGAAGCTCATATGTTAAAATATATTGATCTTCATCACTCTCAATATCTCACTAAGATTCCAGACACTTTAGAAACCCCAAATCTTAAGAAATTAAATCTTGTGAATTGTGTGAAGTTGCCTTGCCTTCCCTCGTGCATTCAAAATTTCAACAACCTTGGGATCTTGCATTTGGACGGCTGCAACAATCTTGGATGCTTTCCACGCAACATTCATTTTAGATCTCCAATAACTATCCATTTGTCTGGCTGTTTTAATCTCACAGAATTCCCACAGATTTCAGGAAAAATAATAGAGCTATTTATAGGTGGGACAGCAATAGAAGAAGTTCCTTCATCAGTTGAGAGTCTAACTGATCTTGAAATTTTAGATTTGAGGTATTGCACAAGGCTGAAGATTCTTCCAACTAGCATTTGTAAATTGAAGTCTCTTTATGGCCTTGACCTTAGTCACTGCTCAATGCTTGAGATTTTTCCACATATCTTGGAGAAAATGGAATGTTTGAATTATATTGATTTAGAATCCACAGCGATTAAGGAGCTACCATCTTCAATTGAAAACGTAGAAGGACTTGAATATTTGAATTTGACAAACTGCTCTCAAATTCATAGTTTGCCAGAGAACCTACAGAAGTTAAAATCTCTGTCTGTCATCTTGGGAGAGAAATCAGCAATCACTCAAGTAACATACTTCATCAGAGATTCAAACAAAATTACAAGTCTTCAGTTTTCTGGATGCAGTGGTTTTGTATTGCCTCCATTATCAGGTTTTTCTTCTCTGAAAGAACTAATAATAGATGACTGTGAAGTGAAAGAAATACCGCAGGATATTGGATGTCTATCCTCATTGGAGTATTTAAATCTGGAGGGAAATAACTTTGAAAGTTTGCCTACAAGTATCAAGCAACTGTCTAAGCTATATCGGCTTATCTTGAGAAATTGCAATATGCTTCAATCATTACCAGAGCTTCCAACAGGTGTAGATTATCTACAAGCAACGAATTGCAAGCGGCTCCAGTCTTTACCGGAACTTCCATCACGTCTGGATGAATTAGATGCATCCATGTTAGATAAGTTATTCAAACAACGTGGGAAGGGCGACTTCAGATACAGTAACATCTTAGAATTTAATAATTGCATGAAATTAAATGAAAACACAAACAACGTTTTGGCAGATTCACAACTGAGGATTCAACATATGGCAACTACATCTCTAAGAAAATTCTATGAACATGTATGTAATTCTCTTTCTCTGGATATCATTCTTGTTTTAACATATCATAATTCATGATTTTTAAATTACAGGTAGATATTGATTTTCCATATGGTTTCAATATTTGTTTACCTGGAAGTAGAATTCCTGAGTGGTTCAGCAATCAAAGTTTAGGATCTCCAATAACTATTCAATTGTCACAGCTTTGCTGTAACAGAAGCTTCATCGGAGTTGCTCTTTGTGTTGTTATTGCATTTGAAGACGTTTTCAAGCCTGGTGTGAATTTCGGAGTCAGATGTGATTTCGGTTTTGAGACCAAGAAATTTTGTTGGACGTACTGGTTGCAACACGGGCCTTGGAGAATGCCATCTGTGGACAACATAATTTATGACTCGGATCACGTCTGTCTTGGATTTAATCCTTGTTTCCCTGATTTAGACCACCATACATCTTTGTCATTTGATTTCCACCCCACCTACGGTAATGATAAAGTAAAGGTCAAGTATTGCGGAGTGTGCCCAGTGTATGCACATCCCACTGAGACAAAACCCAACACTTTTACTATAAAAATGGTGCCACCAACTGAAGAAGAATGTAGGAAATTGCATAACGAATTCCCTGATGAGGCGGGCACAAGCGCAACAGCTATTGGAAGATCCGACGAGAAGGAAATCAACAGTCCTCAGCAACCAAGTTCCTTTCTTTCTCAAATATTCGTTGCTTGGGGCTTGACTTCAGTTGTCTGGAGAGCTGCAAATGAGCTTCAGGTAAGTTCGGTCCTTTAGTTATAATGCATACATTAAAACTTTCAAATTCTACATAGGATTCGCAGTCACTTGAGAATTAACTTCAGGCATGAGAGCTGTTGAAGGTACGACTAACTTCCGTCATCTAATTGGAATTATAACCGAAAGCAAGACCCAAGAGATTTTGCAGAGAGCTAGTCAACACTCCATAACAACAAAGTGCTTTGCCTTTTTTATGCAAGTCCAATTTTTCTACTTTAATTTTTGTTTATTTGATCTTTTTAATTTGTTTGCTTTAAGTCAAATATCTTTTTTACCAAAATTCCTCACAAATTGTTGCAAAATTGCGTTAAATTGGAGATGAATCTGTTTATTTTGGTCTCGCATTGGAAGCATACCAGGTTAAGAATATTCACCATTTATCTGTCTATTGTAAGAAATGAATCCTGATGTATATTTATTGTTATGTCCCATATATTTCTTCACAATGTTATGCATTGGAAGCATCCTCTGTTTGATTCCTCGTTATTAATTATACATTGGTATACCGCTTAAATTCGACTGAATGCACCCTTCATTTGGTTGCATTTCCACTTAAATTATGGTTGTTGTACTAGAAATTCCATGAAATACAAATACAGAAAGATCATTGTTTTTCCAATTATATTGGACAAAGAAACTCTTCTAAATGACTACACAGTACTCATCATAACAAGATCATTTATTATGTTGTATAAAATTAGAATAGTCATTTTGGGCTAGACAATGGATTTGAAAGTTCAAATATGAAATTGAGGTAGCTTCATCTTGTTATACATGTTTAAATATTAACAAACTCTTGTTTTAATTGTGAATGCAGTTCTTTGCACAAGCTTAATTTCCCTGTTCTGTTTTAAGGAATCCCTCTGTTTTTCTTATGACGTATCACATATTATCTTGCTTCATATTTAAGTAGACACTTATTAAAAATGATTGGGTTGTGTCTCAGATTTTGAATTTAATTTTATACTTCAAGACGTTATTAAAAGAGATAATATGACATGTATCACATATTATCTCTTTCACGTTGAAGGCTGAAGATCGTGATGTTGTTAATGGAGGCACCAAAAACCTTTAGGTAGACACATAATCACTTGCTTAACATTAGCTTTGTTATTTTGAATCAAATTCATTCTTAGTTTAACAAATGAAACTGTTTATGGAGTAGCTGATAGTTGAAAAAAAGTTATACAGAGAATCTTGTTTCATTCATCACCCAGAATTATGTTAATGATTGTTATATATGTTGCAGGTATTTGATGTATTCAGCATTTCTTTTCCAGGAAGTGAAATTCCAGATTGCTTCAGCTACCAAAGTTTAGGATTTTTCGTAACCATTCAACTGCCTCGGGCGTGGAAGTACTGGGATTACTGGCAGATTCGGTGATGACGAAGAACTAGCAAATTTGCAGAGAGAAAAAGAAATGCTCCTTAACAACAAATTTTCTTCTTTATTTTAAAGATTGGAGGACTGCTTTCTTTGCTTCAAATTACCATCATGGAAGTTTTTGATATAATTGATCAATTTTCAGTTGCATTGAATATTCAAAAGCATACAAAGAAAACACAATCACTTCTTGTTTTACATGGATAAAATTTATTTCACAGAAATGGAGTTTTTGTTGAATGCAGTTCTATTTTTTCTAGAAACACAATCTCCATCTTGTGCTTTTGAGGAATCCTGAACAATCGTTTCTAAATAGGTGCATTAATTTCCCTCGGCATACCTCATGGACGTTTGGCTGACGCCATTAAAACAGTTTGCCGGAACCATCAATCCAGTAAAAATTAAAAAAGGTTGCCAAAACCTACAAGATTTAGAATTTGTTCAAGTAAAATCAATAAACAATAGCAAACCCTATCATGTTATAGAGGCTACTTTTGTTAGTGACTCTACCTGAGAGTTTGTTGAAGCCATTTGAAGGTGCACTTGTTGACCTGACCAACAATATCGTCTCCGCAATCAGGTGGAAGAGATAGGATTATTACATCAAGATTCAAAATATGGTGATAATTTCAAAATCAAGGCATAAGCCACAACAGTTAAATATTATGCAAGAAAGAAGAAGGAAATATCATATCATATCTAATACGGGGATTATTGAGGCAGTCAAATAGAAATAGTGTTTCCAGGTTCAAACATCTAATAATTCTAAACAAGATGGAAGCTTTGGTAATCAGACCGGAGATGCTTGCAGTTCTTGGCTTCTAAATATTATAGTTTCGGCTTTGAAAGCTGTTTCATGCATTCAGGTTGTTGGCTGTAGTTTCAGCGAATACCACCCATTTTATGTTGTTAACACCTCAAAGGAACCATCCAAACTAGTGAAACAAAGATGGATAAGTTGCAGCAACATAAACAATGCAGAAAATTAAGAAGACAGCAGCAAAAACAGAGGAAAAACAGAGAACTTCGGAAAGCAACAAAGCAGAATTTTTCTGGGTTGAGTTTCTTGCTCAAAATCTAATTTTTCATCACAAAAACACTTCATACACTTCCCACAAGAAACTTACATGTGCTTCATTGGTTGGTTGCAACCACCCTAAAATGCTAACCAAACATAAGTTACATTATATTTTGCATATAAACAGTAACAAGATTTTTTTATCACATTAACATTAACACAGGTAAAGTCTCAAAATTGTTTCTCCTTAGATTTAATATCCGCAATGAGGATAAATAGCGGATTCCTGTGGGATTTCAATGATATTACAGAAGCTTAAATCTAGCTGTGTCAAAGAAGATAAACCAGATATGAATGGAGGCAATACTAAACCTCTACATCCAGAACACCAAACCGCTTTAAGTTCTTTTAAATTTGCCACAGAGGATGGAAGTTGAGTAATGGCTGAATCATTTTCACAAAGCATCTGTGCAATGATTTTAAATTCCCTACGTTCTCTGGCAAATTACCAAGTTTAAACCAGCCCATCAAGTTCAAAGTTGCAGGGGCTACTAGATGTTCAACTGAAGATGGCAGCTCTTTAATAGCTGTTTGTACGAGGGAATATAATAAAGCAATTTTGTTCACTTCAAAAAGACTTATTCTTTCAAGATTTGGGATCTCGAAGGAGCTTGGATTAATCTTAATTTAGTAAGAATATCCAAATTTTGTTAAAATTTACTATTTTTGAAAGCAGCTCTTCAGTCGAATCAACAAAGAAAATATTTTACAAGCAGTGAAATCTCTTATAAGAAAAATTTATAATAAAATGAAAACTAAGATAAAGATATTTTGATTATATGCTTGGAGTGAAGAATTAAATGCCAAATCAGTACAATCTTCTTATCAGAATCAAGAAACAATGCATTGACAGCGGTAAACATTGTTTCTAAACTTACATCTGACAACAACTTACTGGTTGAAATTTCTGATTCATGTTTCTTTATCTGTTGCTGGTAGATGTGGCTAAAAGACGCTTGTACAAGCTACTGAACTATTCATCCCATACTGGTAAAGTTTTTCGTGAATCTCAGAAGCCTAGTTTCATGATTTCACATTGTTTTTTTATGAATCCAATTGCTATTAACAAAGGAATAAATACCTCTTAATATAGTAAACATTGTTTCTCTTATAATCTTATTTTCTCAAAATACTATTGATACAAAGTTTGTATCTTGTATTGGTCCAGTTTCTAAAAATAATAATAAACTCATTATTCTTCATCAAAGACTTGGTCATCCCAATCTTATTAAAATTACAAATAAAATAAAATATATATATAATTATTTATATAAATTCACATAAAAATAGGAATAAATATTATAAATTTTAAAATAATTTTTTTATAATTTTTGTATAAATTAGGGTCTTATATAAAAATATTTCAAAATTCTTGAAACCAAAACAAAAACTAAAATAGAACCAAACTTAGAACCGAACAAAACCGAACTGAATTAGCTTGGTTTGGCTGGATTCAATTTTATAATATATGTATTTCATTCAGTTTGGGTTTTTAAGAAAACCAAACCCAACCTGAATTTGTCTACCATTATTAATTACAATTTAGCTATGTGAGCATTAGGTTTTTTTAACTATGTGAGCATCCAAGGCTTTTACGAATATATTAATAGAGCATGTAGTACTCTAGCAAATGTGTGTCATCACAGTTCTTACTTTTATAACTCTCTGGTAAATTAGTTAAATCTTTTTTCTTGATATCAAATCCTTGGTAGATTTAGAATACGGATCAATCTTATTGTTCAAAGCATAGACAAATGATGAAAAACTTGGCAGGCTGGATGATTGTGCATTTTTTTACAATTGAATGTTTCTTTTAGGCATGACATCAGATTATTAGCCTTTTTATAGATCGATGTGTTGATCCTGACAAACAAACACAAAAATTTGCATGTTTTACAATCAAAAATGTCTTTTCCTAATGGATTTTTATATATATACTTTTAGCTATCTTTTGTAAAGTAGAAGTACCTCTCGTTGCTACTCGCCCAAGTATTTGAATCTTTTTATCCTGTTGATATTATCAGTCATAAGATCATGTTTTGCAATACTGAATTTTATTATTTTAAACTTATTGCTTTATGTTAAACCTTTTTCTCTAGATCAGTAATGCTGCCTACCATAATGACTCTTTATATGAAGATAAAACAAAAGCAAATGCTGCAGGTGCATGCATTACGTAATCTTGTTCACAACTCGAACATTCTCTGTGAAGATATTGTGTCTGAAGGAGCTATACAGGTTTGTAGGCTTGCTTCATTATTCCATATATATGTTACAAGTATGTTAATTTTCAACAACTGGAACTCCAACTAACCGTTCCATAAACAATAATGATCTAGTTCGAACATTCTATTCTGAAACAATGTATTGAAGACCAACTAATGATTCTATTAATTTAATGATGACACAGGCTTTGTTGGAGTTAGTGGTTATATGTTCAGTGCTGGCCCTATGTGTGCACACTCAACTTGCTGACGTTGCCTGCAATCCTCAGAGTTGTTCGTGGTGATTGGACGGCTTCGACAATCCCCAGAGTCTACCATTGCAAATTATCCCTCATTCGTCATTAGCAAAGTTAGTGAGTAAAACATTACTTACCAATATATATATATACATATATATTATAGAATTTGTGGTCTATATTTGATATTAATACAATATATTGTAGAATTTAAACACAAAAAAAAAAAATTAAAGAGATGCAACATAATAGATGAGGAGATAAATGGTACGTACTGCTTAACAAGACCCCATTAGCCACATTTCTTTTTCTTTTTTTTTTTATAAATTACGAATCTAAAAAAATATAAAGTATATATATATAAAAAAAAAGAATTGACAGTGACATAAACAGAAAAATGACCAATAATTGATAGATAAAAGACATTTGTTTATCTCATCCTCACTGTACAAATTATGCTCCTTATCTTATCTTCTATATTCTAATGGTATAAGAATAAATAGATCCCATATATTTGAAAAACAACAAAAAAATACCTACTTTAATTATTTTTAATAAATAAATCCTAATCAGAACATCTATAAAACTAGAAGAAGTAGCTAAAGTTGTTAAGTTAGTAGTATATATACATACATATACATATATATATATTTAACATTTGAGAACAATTAATTATGTTCAATTGTTTTACATTAATGTTGTAATTTATCATTTGAATTTGAACTTTTATATTACTAAATTTAAAATGTTATGTTGAAATTACAAGTGCAACTTTCATATTCAAGGATTAAATTACATTTATAGGCTTTAATTTACTTAATAAATATTTAAATTTAATTGTGCTCTTGGGAACGATTATAATTTGTTTTTTTAACTCATAATCATAATGATAAAAAAAAATACATTTCAAAGTCAATTAAAGTATGAATCTATTAAGATTTTTTTTTATTTTAACATAATTATTATTAGGAAGATTTAACTAGCTAAGTACTGATTGCAAGTTTATGAATATTTAACCTTTCTTTATTTAACTTTCTTTTAAAGTTCAAATTATTTTAAGTTCAAGTGTGTATATGTATATGTATAAATATATACATATATATATATATATATAATTACTGACGCTTACAATTCTCTTATACTACCCAAAAAATTTTATTCACATTATATTCTTATTCTAAATTTAGAGGGAAAAAAAATAGGCGATCAAGGTAAAGTTAATTTATTCTGATTTTATATATTATTTGTTTATTTATATTCTTTTAGCTATATATAATATAATAAAAAATCATTTAACCCTATGTTTTCTTATTATTGATATATAATTTAGGTTACGTATACTTTAGCATATTTCAATAATTAAGTGATCGGACTTGAGTTATATTTAGCGAGGTACACATTTCAATAATATAGTGATAAAACTTAAGTTATATTCATCGATGCACATAATTCAATAAGTCAGGAATCAAACATAAGTTACAAGCAACGATGTTCATCTCTTAGATATGCACATTTTTCATTCCAGATGAGTAACAATTCTCATTTCAATGATATCAACAAAAAATTAGGATCTGAAGGTACTAGAATTGAGAGATCAGACTTAAGTTACATTCAATAATTTTACATTTAATGATGTGTACATTTTAGATGTTACATTTAGATGTGTATACTTTTTACGTCAATGATATACACATTTTAAAATTTTAGTGATTAGATTTAAGTTATATTCAAGGACGTGGATATTTCAAATTTATACATCCTTAAATGTGCATCAATAATCTTATATTGAAGATGTGTACATTTTATATGTACATTTTTTATGTCAATAATGTACACATTTGTACTTATTTTCTAAAGAAACTAATACTAGTTAATGAAAAGATAAATGAATTCCATTATTAATAATAATAATAATTTAAAAGGTTTAACTCCTATATAAAATATAAATAAATAAAATTTTATAAAGGTAAACTATAAAAATAAAGAGAAAAATCTTTCAGGTATATCCTCGCCCTTCATGTTCTATTCAGCATACTATTTGTAATTTATTGCCTTCACACACCTTAATCATGAATGTTATCATAATGTCAATAGCTGCACCTACATTGATTGTTTTTTTTTCCCTTTTTTATGAATTTATTTTCTCTCTTCTATAGTCTTGTAACTGATAGTGGTCTATCACTCTCTTCATCATTTTATGTTAATTTATCCATTAACATATTTCTAACCTTTGAGTAGAATCGTATTTATTTGCAAAAGTAATATAATTTTTTCGATTATGTTTGAAATGACAGTTGAGATAACTTAAAAATTATAGAACATGACGATAATTACTTTCATACAAAGGATCTCCTTTCCTCTATGTATAATTCCATCCTTAACTAGTGGAACTTCTACTATCAGCCTTATAACTTCAAATTTGTTAATATAATCATGTAATTCTTTGTCAGCAACTCCTATAAGCTTTTAGAATACTCTGATGCAATAAAATTTCTTCCAGTAATTTTACTTTGATGGCCTTTGAACATGAAAGAACCCATGTATTTGTTACCCACGTCAATAGCCAACAAATATTTATTAGCAAACTTCTTCCATAGTTTTATAATTTTGATAATTGGTAAAATTTTTAATTGAGCCATGAAAATTCTGGTTTAATAGAATAAGTACAAGTTAATAATATTTCAATACAATAACCAACACAAAAGAAAATAAACATTACACTATTATTCAAACGTGCATACTTTTTATGTCAATGATGTGCACATTTTAATAATTTAGTGATCATATTTAAGTTACATTCAAGGATATACACATTTCAAATGTATACACTTATATGTCAACATTTAATAATGCTATATCCAATGATGTGTACATTTCAGATGTGCACTTCTCATATTAATGATGTATACGTGTATTTTTATTTTTAAAAGAAACTAATACTAGATCAACAAAAAGAAATAAATTCTAATAATAATAATAATTTAAACCAATTAGAGTTTACCTTCAATATAAAATATAAAAAAATAAAATCTTATAATTGTAAAATATAAAAATAAAGAAAAAAATCACTAAGGAATATCTTTGCCTATGTTCAACATATTTTTTGTAATTCATCTATGTATAGTCTTTTGAGAACTTACCTATACTCACTTCAATCATGAATGTTATCATGATGTTGATGGATGTACCTACATTGATTGCCATTTTCTCCCTTTCATGAATCAACTTTCTCAATTTTTTTTCATCTCCCTTTTTTGTCTCGTGACTAAGGTGTCAATTACTCTTTTCATTTTATATTTACTTATTAACACCTTTCTAACCCTTTAACTAGAGTCGTATTCATTCACAAAAATAATATAAATTTTTTTATACAAAGTTTTTTCCCCTCCTTTAGGTATTGTTCCATCTTTAGCAAACGGAACTCCCACTATGAATCTTATAACTTCAAATTTGTTAATATGGTCATGTAATTTTTTAATGATAACTCCCATAAACTTTTAAAATATTATGATGCAATACAGTTTCTTTTAACAATTTTATCTCAATAACCTTTGAACATAAACAAATACATGTATTTGCTACCCACGTCAATAGCCAACAAATATTTTTTAGCAGACTTCTTCCATAGTTTTACAATTTTGATAATTGGTAAAAATTTTAATTGAGCCATGAAAATTCTGGTTTAATAGAATAAGTACAAGTTAATAATATTCCAATACAATAATCAACACAAAAGAAAATAAACATTACACTATTATTAATTTATTACTCACTCGTATAATTTCTCTTCTGGTGGATTTTCTCTTTCGAATGGCAATTCTCGTTCGAATGACAAGTTTTCTGAGGATGATGAATCGTTCATGGATGACGGTGAGTTTTTTAAGGATAGTGGGCCAAGTGTGAGTAATTCTTTATAATATAGAGTTGCATATGGAGGTGGCTGCACTTATTAATCACAATTAAAAATAATTAAAACTAAATACCAGCAATTTACAATTTTAATTTTCTAATTTGAAATTAAACCCAAATCTGTCTGTCTATTATGCTACTCATCATATATCTTTTACTTTCTACAATACTTTAGTTCTATACATATTTTTCAAATATATGTAATTAAGAATATTATATTAAACCCAACCCACCAAACAAGTTCTCAATGTATGTACGTACTTTGTTAGTCCAAATTGCATATAAACAATAATAGTAATAATAATAATAATAGTGGTAGTAATAGTAATATTCACCATTTTAATAAGCATAACTCTTGAAAATTACTTACCACTGTGAACATACTATTTTCATAACTTTTTTGGAGTTATATTGACGTCTCAATAAATAATTATTTTTTTAATTTTTAAAATTTTTAATTTCTAGAATAATTGAAAAATAATATTATCTATACATTCTTATTATTATTATGCATCTTGAAGGCTACCTCACTACGTCTTGGTGCTTCTAAATTTCAATAGTATGACTTGCAACCTCTTCAATTTTCTTAAAAAAAGATAAAGTTATGATCTTTTAAAAAAAATATACCTAATATTATGCAGTTTTTGTATACATATTGTATTGAACGTATTGGCTTATTATTCGAAGAATAATTTTGAGGTGTATAATGTCCAAGTTGGTGACCAAAACCTACATAAAACGCGAACAATTTGACCAATACACCCAGTATTAATGTGTGCAATGACGAAATTAAGAGGATAATTTAATATAATCAATAACTCAGAACATATTTTAATAATTGTAACAAATCAATCTCTAATTTTAGTTGTATAACTTCTATTTTAGTTTCGTACATCTTGGACGAAATTGTTACTGTTGAAAAAATATACCTTAAGTTACGATTTAAACAAAGTTTAAGGATAAACATATTATTACTCATTAACTAATTTCTTTATTCAAAGATGTTTTGGTGGTACAAAAGCACAAGATGCAAAAAATTGTGGGAGCCCTGATTAAAATTAGTGGTTGAAAATTTTAATTATAGTTATAGAATTGGACTAGATGATCAAAATTAAAATGATGGTTGAACCTTTGGATTGAAATCAGCAGGCTGAGCCAAGTTGAATTAGACCTTTTAATTTATAATTTAAACCTCAGTTACCAATGAAATCTTAATTTCACAAGGATGCCCATATTTAATTTGTAAAATTTTTATAGTATATGAAAACAACCAAGTTGAATCAACTAAGAAAATATTTTGCAAACAGTACAAAATATATTCCCTGCATCTTTGGAGAAAGCAAGGAGTAAATTTCAGGTATATGTGATTCCTGAGAAAACCCAGAGAAATAGAACTTCGTTGCAAATGCAGTCTTTTTGATTCCTGGAATATGTGTTGCAAACAGTACAAAATATTTTGAAATCTGTCTATTGAAAAGCCTTGAGTTGCTATCTCCTCTTGAATAGAAGCAAGATTAGATCGAGCTGCAATAACTTCATCATCCACATTCTTAAATGTTTTTGAATGCCAATCTTTAAGATCTAGTTTAAGAGATCTAAGCTTTTGTGTCAAGATATACATTGGACAACCATAGTAATGATGAGAGCGCCAAGAATTGGTTACAATGTTCTTGAAATCTGAATGGCTAGACCACATTGAAAGGAATCGAAAAGGTTTAGGTTCGTGATGTACCTGATTAAAAGCAGAGATAACCAATGGGCTATGATCTGAAACGGTTCTAGGAAGAACCAGGTATTGACAATAAGCCCAAGTTTGAAACCAGTCCATTGAACAAAGCACTCGATCAAGTCTAAGTTCTATATAGTTGCTTCTTCTCCTGTTAGACCAAGTAAAACAAGAACCCATATATTCCATATGGGCTAAATTACAGCTATCAATCATTGCTTGAAATTCTGAACAAGATACTGTAGATGGTAAACGTCCACCCATTTTCTCGTGTGCTCCCAGTATTGCATTAAAATCCCCCACAATCAACCAAGGAGTTGAAGGACAAAATCCTTGGAGGTCATTCCATAAAGATCTACGAATCATGTAAGAAGTTGAGGCGTAGATAAAAGACACACAACAAGTATATCCTTCCAAAGTCACCTGAATCGTTATAAGCTGATCCGAAGAGAAGATCACCATCGGAGCTGTGATGCCACTTCTATAAAAAATCCATAAGTTTGACTGAAGATTATATCTATTATTCTGTAGGCAGAAATTCAAATTGTGAGATTGCCAGAAATGAGAAGGAATTGAGTCAATATTAACCATTGGCTCTGCAATACAAAGTAAATCCGGATGATGAAGTCTGCAAAGATTAGATAATTCTGATTTACTTCTGGGGTTGCCAATCCCTCTAATATTCCAGTAACAAATCTTCATGGAAATCTTTTCTTCTTCAGGCCTCGAGTGAGGTAAGTGGAAGCAACAGTGACAGTTTCTTTTTTCTTTTTTGATTTGCTTAACACCTTCTGGAAGTCACTAGTATCATCCTTATTTCCTAACTTGTTGGAAGTATTTAGGATATCATCTTCAGATGAAACTGATTTACAGTCTGATTCTGGTTCAAGGTTCTTTTCTGATGAAGTTTCCTTTGTTTCCTTCCCCTGTAGTTCATGATCAGCGTCGGTGGAATCCGGAGGAAGCTGTTGAAGATCAATCTCTAGTTGGTTTCTTTCCGAAGACATATCTGTTTCCCTGTTGATAGTTGGAACAAAGCTAGTGAAGTCGACTACCAGCTGCGGACTATCTAATACTTGTGGTTGCAGAGTTTCTGGAATCTGTTGCTGTGAATCTCTTTCTAACGACTATACACTAATAAAAGATTTATATTTGATTATTGATAAAGTTTGAATAAAAAAATTATTAAAAATAGTTTTAATCAAACACATATTCTTATTTTTATTATTTTTAAAAATTATATCACACATTTTTTATAATTTTAAAAATTAAAAAATAATTTTTAAATATTATATCAAACATGTTTCTAAATATTAAAAATATTAAGAATTCAACTCATATTTTAAAATTGTATAATTTTAAAAAAATAATTTTTAATAATTTATATAATCAGGGACAAACAGTGCATGATTCAATTTCTCTCATCCACTTAATGGAGACTTAATTTCCTCCCAACGATTTGCGGAGATTGATTTCACCTGATTTTTTTGCAGATTTTCCTCCAGCATTAGATTTTAATCAATCAAAATTATCGATTCTTGAAAGTTAATTTAAAAAATAAAAAAGTAAATTGTACTTATAATTTGTAATTTTAAAAAAGAAAAAGTAATATTTAAAAGCAACTTTCAGATAATTTCGAGTTAATCGTAGCGTATGGTTGGAGATTGTTAGCCAAAAGAAGTGATTCAAATTTCAGAATGAAACAAATGAAAAATGTGGTGAAAAAAACTACCAATAGACACGATAAGGTAGCGACACTTGTGTGAATTAGGGGTGGCAATTTGGGACACGACACGATTATTCGATACGAATTCGGTGCCATTAAACGGATTTGGATTTAAAATCTTGATACGAATAATAATCGTGTCGTATTCGTGTTGACACGATTATTATTCGTGTCGTATCCGTGTTTAACATGCAAGATACGATTATTCGTTCAAGACACGATTAATTAAATGAATAATTGAATAACCGTGTCTTAAACGAATAAACGAATAATCGTGTCCTTAACGAATATATTTTAAGAATATTTAGAAAATATGTAATATAAATTTATTTATTATAAACAACTCTTAATATAAGCATCTAATTATTAAATATATATTATGTTTAATAAAATATGTTATATTTAATATCTTAAGGACCTCAATAATAATTAT
>CM051396.1:10603626-10757040 GCA_028052125.1 Melia azedarach | reverse complement strand
GTTGAGGAGAAAAACTCTATGTAGATCAATGACTTCCGATTCCAGCAAGCTTTACTTCCGATTCCAGCAAACTTTACTTCCTCTTCCCCTCTTTCTTCAAGCTTCTAAAATCTTCAAAATGGTAAAAGAAAACCTTCCTTTTCGTTCCCTCTCTCTTCTGGTCGTTCCCCTCTTTCAATTGCCCATTTAGTCTTCAAAAACGCTCCAAATTCAATCCCCCTTGTTAAGGAAAAGCTGTCTCCCACTTGTCTCCATTCAAACCGAAATTTAGGCCACTAAACTTGACTTTTTGCTTCCTTCCATGACAGGTGGGCTTGTTAATCATTATGTCTAGTTTTCAAATTATTTTGAATTAGTCAAATACGATTCTTGAGTATAAAGATACACTCAAAAATACGGACTATGTTCAGTACAAATGGGCCTTGTTGTTTTCTTTCCATTTCTTGGGCTTTTTGGGCTTTTCTCCTACAAAAATGAAGAACCAAACTCAAAGTAATAACATAAACAAATTAAATAAGAAAACACAAATAATTAAGTAAAATAAATATGAATTAGCATGAAATTAAGAGTGAAAGTATTACAAATTTTGTATAAAAATTAAGCACATCAATATACAATACAAAAATTTATAAAATTCTTGAACTAGACTACTATCATATGTCTTGGATTTACAAAAGTTTCTCTAACTAATTACATTTATTTATTCCAATAAAATCTCTAAACTAATTCCATCACCAAAACTCAAGCCCATAAACTATAATTAATCTCAAACCAATATACCTTAACTCTTTGCATGAGAATTTTTAATTAAAATATGTATTTATAATTTCTAACAATAATAATAAAACTATAAAAGATTATTGAATTATCTCAATTCCTTCCAACTTCTCCTCTAAAACACTTAAGTCTCCTTAAGCTCTTGTATCCTCTTCTTAGAAGTTTTCTACTCACTTGATGCCTAAGAGTCAGTAAGGAGAGTATTTATAAATGAAGCCAATCATTTTAAGCCCTTGATTTGGTAGTTATAACACTTAGTCAAATCTCAACCTTTGATTTTAATAACCATCATAGACCATTGACTTAGTTATTATAACTAACTCTCAACCAAATCTCAACTATCCATTTTAGTATCCTACACCATTGATTTGGTTGTTATACCTAATACGTAACCAAATCTAACCATTCATTTTAGTAGATGAAACCAATCATCCTAGGTCATTGATTTGGTTGTTATACCTAATGTTTAACCAAATCTTAACCATCCATTTTAGTATTTAGACTCCTAAAAATTGGGCTTAGGTTATTGGATTTCTATAATCTTTTTTTTTTTCTAAAATCTTAATACTTTGCATATTGGGTCTTACTAAATAAGCTCACACTTAAAACTATATTCACCTTTATAATCCTTCTAAAATTCTTCTAAAACTTACGACTCAATACTAAAATTCATTAATATAATTAGATACTAACATAAAATACATATGCATAATAAATAAAATTTTGTAGCACATAAGGGGTGTTACACCTTTCTTACAGAACAGCCTCTCTTGTTATGCCCTAGCTGTTTACAGTGCCCACATCTCTTGGTATTTGTTATAGATTCTCTTGCCTTCTCATTTAACTCCCTCTTTCTGTTTATCCTAGGCTTGCCAACTTTCACAACTCTCACAAGAGATAGCAACTGTTGCAGGTTAGTCTTGAGCTAATTTGCTTTGTTTGGTAAGGGTCGAATAGTATGAGAGTAGGTTAACATGTAAGCCTATTTAGTCAGGTTCTTGTCAACATATTCAATAGGATCAACACTGATTTGCATAATGCAAGCCAATGCATGCTTGCATAGAATGCCATTCAGTTACCACCCTTGACACTCATAGTAGTCGTTGTTTAAGTCAACAACATAATATCTTTCTCTATTAATGACTTGGTCCAAGACTTCAAATTCTGTTTTACTTGCTTTAACAACAAGTAGTTTTCTTACTTGCTTCAAAATTTTCCCAAGCTAGGTACACACTCTAGGTGTCACAATATCCCAATTTTTAGCTTTCTCTCTTCTTCTAATTAATCTCTTTATAATTTAGTCAAATAAACTCTAGCAAATCGATAATAGGCTTTCTTCTATGCTCATTCAATAAGTCATTCCAAGACTTTGACATGTAATTAATTACATGATCAAACTTGAAGCAATGGTCAAATGCATGACAACTCCATGAGTTAAGTCTACTGTTCACAAGCCATTAGTGTGCAGCTTCATATTCTCTCTTGATTGCATCCCTAACTATGTCAAAATCAATATGGTTTGCTACTCTTGCTACTTTTTAGAACCCTCCCTCAAGGTTTCAGCTGAGAACTTCTTTTTGAAGTTGGCATAAACATACCCAGCACAAAACCTAGTCTTTGCATCTGGAGATTGTTGATGTAGGACAGCAATAAAGCCTTTTTGTCTATCAGACATTATAATAAGACTCATCCCATCCACAAATCCCATATGTTCAATCAACAATGTAAAAAACCATCACCATGTTTCCTTATTTTCCACCTCACAGATGCAAACTACTAATAAAAATATTTCATTATTAGCATCCATTGCTACAGTTGATAACAAAACTCTCCCAAATTTATTTTTGAGATGACAACCATCAGACATTATAGTCAGATTCATCCCATCCTACAAATCTCCTACACCCACCCATGAAGCCATTCTATAAAGCATCGAAACGAACAAAAATTCTTTGAAAGTGTGCCTTTGAATCTGCCCAAGTTTGTTTAATCTTAACTATGGCTCCCTTGTTTCTCATCAGTAAAACATTTGCATAATCCTGTAGCAAGGTATATGATTGACTAAAGTCACTCTTAGTAATGTGTAGAGCTAATTTCTTTACTTTATATAACTTTCTTTTTGTGGTAGCAGTACCAAACCTTAGCCTGAGCAAATCTAACATTGCAGCTATTCCTATGTTTGGATTTCTTTTAATGTGGTCATATAATATTTTAGCAACCCATGCCCAGTTACCTCTAGATTTTTCACAACTCCTTTGCATGTATGTACCCCTTTAATTGTCCTAATCATCAATGAGACTCCATCCACTAAAACAGAGGCATGAATCCTCCAAGTACACTTAGGTGACACCCTACACCTAACTGTCACTCTAGCCCTTTCATTCTTATCCCTGACCAAGAAAAAACATTTATGGATTGCATAATCCTTCAGCATAAACTGTATTCTTCTATTGAAGTAAATGTTTGGCCAACCTCTAATTTTATCTCCCTTCCCCACTGTGCCTAAACGGCCTTTCTCTAATGTCCCTAACCATATTCACTACTGCATTGGGCTCTTCATCATCACTGTTAACCCACTTTCCATGATCATCACCATCATTGTCACAATTCGATAACCCATCATCATTGTCAGATGCACCACCACTTAAACCATCTTTAATTACTATACTCACTATCTGATTCCACAATATCTCCTACATTGTCATTGGTCCAATTAATGGAATTCACACTGTTTACTTCATTTATCAGTTCCTTCTTTTGTATCATCTGTTTTTTCATCATGGTGTGCTTTATTAGCACTCCCTTCAACAACATGATTATGTTTCCCTCCTGCAGGAATGAGATCAACATCAGTAGGTTCATACATTTTGTTTACAGCCCCTAGCACTTGTTCCTCGAAATCATCAGTCCATTCCCAAGGCTGTGTTGATGGTAAACTTAGACTGGCTGGTAGCATGCTTCTAGTAGCTTCAACAACATCTAAGTTGGCTAGTGGTGTTGTTTGCGATTGAACTTGAGTAACTTGTGACTATAGTTGCATTGATGGTGACCTCTAAGTTATTGGTGAACTACTTCTAGTTTGGAATAATTCTATTTTGACTGCCTCTGAGATTACAAGTGAATTCATAGGCAACAAGTCCATTTGAAGTGGTAGATCATTAACCCCCTTTGATTTCACCACGTTGACAACTTGAATGAACTCAACACATGACATGAGTTTTCTTCTTTCCTTAGACTATAGCAAAATGGATGTGAGTTGGAAATTTTTATGATCATATTTGTGTCGGCTGTGTACTTTCTCCATTACCTCATTAACAATCACTGCCAAACTCAATCTATCCAGCTCACATGGTCCAATATCAACGTCCTCCCCACAAAATATAACCTTTACATATACAATCAAATCCATACATGTACATTCAGAATAAATTAAATAGTAAATTGAACCAATCATATAATAAAAATATATCAAATAAATTGAAATTCAGTACGTGGCGTTGTCGCTCAAGTTAGCCAATTTCTATCAAAGACAGTCTCTAAGGTTTGTCAGAGTCGTCTAGCTTATATACTGACTTAGATTGTGTGTGTATTGAACTAAAATATATAAAATGCGGAATTTAGAATTGAATAACACATGAACGAATAGATTGAATGGGAATAAAGATTGAAAGATTGAAATTACCAAATTTGATCTTGAAAAGTTGAAGATATTAAGTAAGTTAATAACAATAATAATGCATTGAATAATATATTGAATCAAAACATGTAATGAGAATAGAACAAATAAATTAAAAATCAGTATGTGGCATTGTCACTCAAGTTAGCCAATTTCTGTTAAAGATAGTTTCTAATGCTCGTCAGAGTAGTTCGGCCTATATACTGATTTACATTGTGTGTGCATCAAAATAACACATAATTGATTTGAAAGGATTCATATCATTAAAGGAAGGACATAAAGATTGGTTGATCTTACAAATTTTCTCTATTATTCAGTAACATTAGTTATACACAAAAATTGTCCACATCTAAAAATGGCAAACATTTCTACAATCGAACAAAATTCTTCACAGAACCATGCATTCATATATAAACCATTAACAATAAACATTTTTCTAAAACCACAGCTTTCTTCATTGGCATTTTCACCTCTATTCATCCTACATGCAGATTTTGCCATTAACAACAGCACCAAAACAACATTACCCACTTCTTAGGGTGAAAACAAATAAACATGCATTTGAATATCTTAAACCCTTAAACTATTTTTGATTTTCTACTTCAATATTTTCTTCTAATCATAATATTTACACACGCAAACCTATGAACAACAAACACCCACGAAATATTACCCACGACAACAACCCATTTTTATGTATGTAAACCATTTCAAACCTTAACTTATGAAATTAAAAAAAAAAACTTTTTTCAATAAAAAAAATTGTTTCCACAAGTACATAAACAATAACCGACCAAAAGAACAAAAAAATTGATGCTTTTTAAAAAAAAAAACACATTTCATCTATTACTGCAAATACAGTAATACACTATATCCATTTCATCCATTTTTGCCAAACTAACAATCACCATCGTACAGCACAATCACACAACAAAACAAATGTAGCTTTAGTTCATAGAAAAAGTTACATGGTAACCCAAGTTCAAAGTAGCAAAAAAACAACCAAACAATCGAGTCTTTTTCGCAAATCGTCACGCAACGGCACGAGAACAGGCAAAAGCTAAAGAAAGTTTTGGGTTGTTTTTCAATCAATTGAAGGCAACTTAGAACCAAGTTGAATGGAAAGATGAGAACACGAAGCAACAAATTGGTCTTCTTTTCTTTTTGGAGGCATTTGGTTTAGGATTTGGAATGCTACCTATACTTGTGTCAGATTTTTTTGTTTAAATTAATTAAATTCGTTAAATTACCTATTTACCCTAAAAAATTTGACTTTTTCGTCAATTAACCTAACGGTTGGATGTAACGGATAATTTTTTTAAACTAAAGGGTAATTTAGCTAATTGGCTAAAAACATAGGGGGCAATGGCCATATTCCCATCATTTTACAAAAATAAAAATTTCTTTCAGTGCATGCTCGTCCGTCGGTTATGGTTGACACAAATCTCCACGTGGAAAAAATAATAATATTATGAGATAATGACATATGGCTCCCTCAATTTATAATATTTATAGTATAATGATTTACTCATTTATGGCAAATAAATCTCTATCTCCATTTTAAATGGAAGCCTAGAATATGGAACTTTAATCGACAATGTAATACTATGTACCTTAAACGTGGTATTTTAGTTATTTATTCAATAGGGGTTAAAAGACCTTGAGTTGTTGCACGCATGTGGGCTTGAGAATGGGGCTCAAAACATGACCCAAATGAAGGCCTTACACGTACTACAATTAGCACAATAAGACACTAGAGATCAATACAGCAATACTGTAGATATTGCAAATGCAGTGATAAAAAACACAGCAAAAAAACCTACAGGAGATGTATATTAAGGCATGCTTACATGTATTACAATCAACACAAGAAGACAGTAGAGATATTGTACAGCAACACTGCAAATATTGCAAATGCAATGATAAAAAAGGACATCACAAAGACCTACGGAAGATATATATTTGATGTCTATGATAGTACTGTATATATATTAATTAAAATAGGAAAAATTTAATTTATACGTTATAGTTTATTAGCTTACCTTGCCACGTATAAAAAGGCATGTTTGTAACATTTGCTTTTAAGTTACAAAAAATACATAAAACCATACATTTTCTCCCAAAGTTTTATTTTGGTATCAAAGCTATGGCATCAAGTAGTAGCAACATAGCATTAACTCTGGACAATGCTTCAGTCACTCAAATAAACGTACCATTTGTTTTTGCAACCTCAATTAAATTGACCATACAAACTACCTACTATGGAAAACATAGGTGCTACCTAGCATCCGAGCCAACATTCTTGAAGGCTATATTGATGACAATAAACCCATTCCAAGAAGAATGCTTGTCACTGTTGACTAAGAACATAATGTCCTTACTACTGAGAACCAGAATATTTAGTGTGGGAGAGAGAGGATTAGATGCTAATGGGATGGTTGTTGCCCTCCATGGCTGAGGGTGTGCTAAGCTCAGTCATGGATTGTAGGACTTCACTTGAACTCTAGACTGCCCTACAAAAACACTTTTTTGGACAGACCACTGCTAGAACCATGCAACTCAGATCTGAGATACACAACACAAAAGATGGAATTACCATGAATGACTATTACTTCAAAATGAAGTCACCTAATAGAGGAGTTGAGGTATGCAAGGAACCAAGTTACCGAAGATGAATATGTAATGTTTCTTATGGATGGATTGGTCCAAAATATGATCCAGTGTAGTCAATATCATATCTAGGGAGAAGTAGCTATCTTTCCTGGAAGTTTACTCCATGTTACTCAACCATGAAAGTAGGATTGAAAGAAACATGTCCTTTGGAAACACCCCAGAACAACTATCAGAGAAAAAAATGGTCTATAAGGAGTACACATAATCACTCTTCAATAACTCCAAGCCAACATGGTGGTAAAACGCATAATAGAGGTAAAAACCTTGCTGAAGAAGACACTAAAGCCCATTTGCCATATTTGTTTCCAAATAGGCCATGAAGTGTTGAAGTGCTGGTACAAGTTCAACAAAAACATTACCCTAAATACAGGTACTAAGAATGGATAGAAGAAGGCCTACAATACATCCCCATAAACCACCACAGATCCAACTCAATACCTGGATAGTGGTGCAAGCAACCATATCAAAACCAACCTTACTAACATATCCTTTGTGTTCCTACTATCACCAAGAATTTGAATAGCATTTCCAAACTAGTTAAGGACAATAACAATAACATCCTTTTTCACAAACATGTTTGTGTGATTAAGGACAAATTGCAAGGGAGAATTTTGCTACGAGGAATGGCTAAAGGTGGACTATATTAGCTATTGTCAAGCCTAATCAGTCACAACACACCTTCCTTTTAAGTTTCTTTAGGTCAACAACAAAAACCTGTTATGGCAATGTTATCTATATGTTCTAGTGTCTTTAAGTCAGTAGACAAATAAATAAGTATAAATAGTGACTAAAATATATGGCATGGAAGACTAAGTCATCCACATTTTAATTCTCTCAAAAAGAGTTGATCTTCATGCACATCCTTGAATATCAATGAAAATACCTCAGTTTCATTCTGTAAAGCTTGTCAACTTGGAGAATTACACATATTGAACTTCCAAAGTACTGAAATCAAAACAATTGAACAACTCTAAATAATGCACTCAAACCTTTGGGCGCCAGCACCTGTTCTGTCTAACCAAGGCTATAGATATTATATAGTCTTTGTTGATAACAAAACAGGTTTCACATGGATCTTCCCCTTGAGAAGTAAAGCTGAAATATTAACCACCCTCAAAATTTTCAAAAACCAAGTTGAGAAAATGCTTGACAAGAGAATTAAGGAACTCCAATGTGATATGGGCAGGGAATACAGAGTTTTAGAATCCTATTTTGAAATAAGAAAGAATAGGCATCAAATATTCTTGTCCCTCTACACACAACCAAAATGGGAAAGTTTAGAGGAAAAACATGCCCTTAAAATTCTTGTGGGAAGCCTTCTGTATATCTATATATCTTATTAATAGATTGGTAACACCTACTATAAATGGAATTTCACCATTTCAAGCCCTCTTTAACACCAACCCAGATTACCTTAGTCAAGGATTTGGCTGTGAGTGCTATCCTTTTCTTAGGCCTTAGAGTGATCATAAATTTAATTTTCATACTTCAAAATGTGTATTACTGGGTCTGAGTGCAACACATAATGGCTGCTAGTGTTTACATCCTTTAAAGAGATTTTACATTGTTAGACAGATAACCTTCAATGAGAATTCCTTTACTTTTGAAAATGACCATCAAGAAAACTCAAACAGTCAAACATCCTCAATATTCATATTTTATAAGTTAGTTCTATACCATTATCTCTTTACCCGAAACACATAATGATTCCCACATAGTAGCTGAAGATGAGACATATCTAGACACTCCGACTGCAGCAAAGGGATCTTAAGAAGACTTTGAGCCAAACACCACAAATTGACACTCTTCAAACACTACCACACCAATAAACATCGGTTCCTTACCATCAGTAACATAGTGCAAATGACTCAATAAGCGAAGCTTCACTAGATTTAAAAGTAGCTTTGACAAACAAAAGATGGCACAATGCTATAAGAGAAGAATTAAATGCCTTAATTCGAGACAAAACCTGGACCTTGGTTCCTTATCATGCTGATATGAGAATTGTAGGCAACAAATAGGTATTCAAAGTGAAACAAAACCCAAATGAAACAGTGTCGAGGTTCAAGGCCACACTTATGGCTAAAGGCTTCCATCAAGCATTAGGAATAGACAACAAACGAGACATACATGATGTGCTTAATTTTTATACAAAATTTGTCATACTTTCACTCTTAATTTCATGCTAATTCATATTTATTTTACTTAATTATTTGTGTTTTCTTATTTAATTTATTTATGTTATTACTTTGAGTTTAGTTCTTTATTTTTGTAGGAGAAAAGCCCAAAAAGCCCAAGAAATGGAAAGAAAACAACAAGGCCCATTTGTACTGAACATAGCCCGTATTTTTGAGTGTATCTTTATACTCAAGAATCGTATTTGACTAATTCAAAATAATTTGAAAACTAGACATAATGATTAACAAGTGTTGTGTAATTTTAATAACGCAAGTGCACGTTATCGTTAACAAGTAATAAAATGATAAGTCAAGTATCGTTCCCACGAGGATTGGTTAATTTGTTAATTACCGAAAATAAGTAATCCTAAATTTAATTGAAGAATTCGATTAATAAATTTTGATTAACAAGAAATTGCGGAAATTTAATTTAAACTAACTAAACGAAATTGTGAATTTCAATTGATTAAAACACTAGGGCAGTAGACTTCACCATAGCTAATTGAATTCGATTTCTTTAATTGTGTGGTTTCAATTTGTTACCAATATTGACAGAAAATTATCCTAATTTATTTGATATTCTTTCTCAAGATATACCAAAAATACTTGCACATACTAATTCACTATATCTCTATGTGAATTGAAATACATGAAAGTTCATTAAGTATAATGATAATTAACTTAATTCTGCATGAATCATGATAGTATATCTCTATCTAGCATGTAATTCATTGTGTTCATTACATAATCAAAACACATAAATCACTTCTCAGATCAATATAGTTCACAAATCATTCAAATATTGGCCAAATATTCAAAAGCATTAAGCACAATAATGAACACTCAATATAAACAATAAATCATGAACAACACAAATTCTGGAAATTGATGTTCTTAGCTAGGTTACATCTTTGCCCTAGTTAAGAGAAATTAGTTCATAATGAAATTACAACACACCATAATCAAATTAAGACTCATAATGAAAATTTCAGAAAGAGAAAAGTAAAGAGTTGAGAAAGAAAAACTCTATGTAGATCAATGACTTCCGATTCCAGCAAGCTTCACTTCATCTTCCTTCCCCTCTTTTTTCAAGCTTCTAAAATCTCCAAAAATGGTAAAAGAAAACCTTAACTTTCGTTCTCTCTCTCTTCTGGTCGTTTCCCTCTTTCAATTGCCCATTTAGTCTTCTAAAACGCTCCAAATTCAATCCCCCTTGTTAAGGAAAAGCTGTCTCCCACTTGTCTCCATTCAAACCGAAATTTAGGCCACTAAACTTGACATTTTGCTTCCTTCCATGACAGGTGGGCTTGTTAATCATTATGTCTAGTTTTCAAATTATTTTGAATTAGTCAAATACGATTCTTGAGTATAAAGATACACTCAAAAATACGGACTATGTTCAGTACAAATGGGCCTTGTTGTTTTCTTTCCATTTCTTGGGCTTTTTGGGCTTTTCTCCTACAAAAATAAAGAACTAAACTCAAAGTAATAACATAAATAAATTAAATAAGAAAACACAAATAATTAAGTAAAATAAATATGAATTAGCATGAAATTAAGAGTGAAAGTATGACAAATTTTGTATAAAAATTAAGCACATCAAATACCCCCAAACTTAATATTTGCTAGTCCTCGAGCAAACAAAAAAAATGAAAGACTCACCAACAAAAACTAGCTTCCTTACTTCATTTTTCATGGTCAACAAAAATACAACAAGATACAAAATTAATCAATCAATCATCAAAGTATTAACAATGCTTCATATGTTATGCTCATGTGTAGTGTGTGATAGCCATTAATCAATCATCATCTCTCATGTCATCTTCACAAAATTAGAGTATAGCATGTGTAGAAGTTTAAACTCCAAATCTCACAAAGATGATCACTATTAAAAAAAACACTCCAAATTTGGGTTAAAACTCAAAAGTATGTGAGACAAGCATTATGCTTAGATTTTTAATGGAAAACAAAGCTCACATATAATAGAAAGAACACGCTATTTTTCGATGTGATGATGGTGATCTCATGAAAGGAATGCCAATAACTTGACTATCATAACAATGAATACAATCTAATCATATAACACACAAGATCAACGTAGGACTTTCTTTCAAGGTTGTAATGAAGCCAACAAGCAGGATATTATTAAGAAAGAATAGATAACGGGTACAACAAAGTTATAAGAGCTCGATAACATATGCATCTATTATCAAATTCTCATATTTTCTTGCAAACACATTTCACCACCACCAATTCTTCATATTCTTTGCTTCTTCTTTTCAAAGCACATTATCCTCTTTTCTTTTTCTCTTTTCTCTTTTTCCTTTCACATTCGGCCTTAATAACATTTTTTTTTTATGGCCGTGCATCAAATAGATAATGCATTGTTAAATCAACCACCCATACAACAAGTAACAACCTCCAAATTTATGATGAAGCATATGTCAATACCATGCATTTGTTGCTCAAAAGATAAGAATAAGGATAAAGACAATGGAAAATTGGTTATTGAGATTGGTTGTTATTGGTTTTAAGAAAGATAGAGATTATTTTAAAGTTCAAAGTGGTTAACTAAGGAAACATGGGAAAGGTCAGCTAGAAAGGCTCAAACGATACAAACAAGGCCTAGAATCACTTCTTGTGCATCATAAAACCAAAATTACATTCAAAGCATGAATAATCAAATCAATTGGCCAAAATAAACTATAATGAGATCATTAGAACGAAAATATGACAAGAAAAGATGTAGAATAATCACGTAACACTCAGAATTGAAGGATAAGGGTTTCAAAAGCTCACAATTAAGGTTACATGAGTCTACACTTTCTTACATAATATTTCTAACTATGTGAATTCATCAATTTAAGATTCTGATCAATCATGACATTAAGTGCTTTTGAATTGTGAGAACAAATAATGAAACCTAGTTAATACAAGGATAATATTATGATCAAATTTAATATCTCATTAATTCGAATTGACCATGCATAAATCATTTCTAAATCTTTAACTGAATAAGGAAGCAACTCAAACAACTCAAAAACAGAAAATAGGAACATTTTCGTTTTTTTTTTTTTTTTTCAAACAAATGCAAAGCTAAAGAAATTAACTATAATCAAAGCAAAACATAAAATCTCACCCCCAAACTTAAATCTAACATTGCCCTCAATGTTTGCAATTAAAAATCATGCAATGAATAGATCAAATAAAGGTGAAAATGTAAGGAAATACTTAAAACACAAGGAAAGCATAAATGGAAAAGATGGCACCTGATTTGGCAATTGAATTCAATTGATGCAGAACTCATTTCCCTTCCGTGCACTTTGGGTTGCCTCCCAAGTAGCGCTAAGTTTAACGTCTTCAGCCAGACCGTATTCTTCAGCAAAGAAAACACTCAAACACTAGCTAATGTGATTGTGCTCTTGCATTGCTCAAAATCACCCTCCACATAATGCTTCAACCTCTGTCCATTAACTTTGAATGTTCCTTTTGTATCATGATGGACTTCAACTGCACCATAAGGAAAAACCCGAACAACGGTGAAAGGACCAGACCAGCGTGAGCGTAACTTTCCCGGAAAGAGTCGAAGACGAGAATTATAAAGGAGAACTTTCTGACCAACCAGAAAATCTCATCTCATAATATGCTTGTCATGCCACTTCTTCGTACGCTCCTTATAAATTCGTGCATTCTCATAGGCATCATTACGAAACTCTTCCATCTCACTCAATTGAAGCAACCGTTTTTCTCCTACAGCTTTCATGTCAAAATTCAATCTTTTCACTGCCCAATACGCTTTGTGCTCAAGTTCAACCGGAAGATGACATGCTTTTCCAAACACTAGCCTGTATGGAGACATTCCGATTGGAGTTTTGAAAGCTGTGCGATAAGCCCACAATGCATCATCTAACCTTTTCGACCAATCTTTTCTTGATTTGCTAACCGTTTTTTCAAGTATCCTCTTTAATTCTCTATTTGATATCTCCACTTGACCACTCGTTTGAGGATGATAAGCTGTCGTTATCCGATGAGTGACACCATATTTTCCCAATAAAGCTTCGAATTGACGATTACAAAAATGTTTACCGCCATCACTAATAATTGCTCGAGGAGTGCCAAATCGGGTAAAAATATACTTGCGTAGGAAATTTGTAACAGCCTTAGCATCATTGTTGCGTACAGCCACTGCTTCCACCCATTTCGAAACGTAATCTACAGCCACCAATATGTATTGGTTCGAAAAAGATGACGGAAATGGACCCATGAAGTCTATCCCCCAAACATCAAACAGTTCAACCTCAAGAATATTATTCAGTGGCATTTCACTTTTTCGAGAAATATTTCCAATTCTTTGACATCGATCACAAGCAGCAACAAATGAGTATGAATCCTTGAACAATGTACGCCAAAAGAAACCAGATTGTAGTACCTTTGCCGCTGTTTTGGTTGCTCCAAAATGCCCCCCATATTCCGAAGAATGGCAATGTTGCAAAACGCTCACCATCTCGTCTTCCGGAATACAACGTCTAATTATTTGATCTGGGCATTGTCTATACAAGAATGGGTCCTCCCAATAATAATGCTTGACATCCGCAAAGAATTTCTTCTTTTGTTGGTATGAAAAATCAGTCGGAATAATGTTGCTGGCCAAATAATTTACAAAATCTGCATACCAAGGTGCATCCGATTCTTGAAGAGAAAAAAGTTGTTCATCCGGGAATACCTCATTAATCGAACTTTCTACATCATCTTCAATTTCTTTTTGTTCCAATCGAGATAAATGATCAGCAACTAAATTTTCGGATCCCTTCTTATCGCGAATCTCCAAGTCGAATTCTTGCAGCAAAAGCACCCATCTAATGAGCCTTGGTTTTGCATCTTTTTTCGCAAGTAAGTATTTGATGGCTGAATGGTCTGTGTAAACTATCACCTTCGAACCAATTAAATAAGAGCGGAACTTGTCAAACGCAAACACAACAGCCAAAAACTCCTTCTCTGTGGTAGCATAATTCAATTGGGCATCCGTTAAGGTTCTACTTGCGTAATAAATGACATGCAAAGCTTTACTTTTTCGCTGCCCCAAAACAGCTCCCAAAGCATGATCGCTTGCATCGCACATAAGTTCAAATGGCAAATCCCAATCCGGAGCCACAATAATAGGTGCGGAAATAAGCCTCTTCTTCAAAGTGTTAAATGCCTGCAAACAATCATTAGAAAAATCAAAAGGTATGTCTTTAATCAAGAGATTGCAAAGAGGTTTAGAAATTTTAGAGAAATCCTTTATGAAGCGTCGATAAAATCCGGCGTGTCCCAAAAAGCTTCGAACAGCCTTCACAGAAGTAGGCGGTGGCAACTTTTCAATGACTTCAATTTTTGCTCGATCAACTTCAATTCCTTTTACTGAAATGCGATGACCCAAAACGATGCCTTCTTGAACCATAAAATGACATTTTTCCCAATTCAACACTAAGTTGGTTTGCTCACATCGCATGTCAAAGAAAATAGCTGTCATGCAACGTTGGAAAGTTGCAGGAGCGTTACATAAACCGAATGGCATTCTTCGAAATGCAAAAGTACCATACGGGCAAGTGAATGTCGTCTTCTCTTGATCTTCCGGAGCAATAGGAACCTGGTTGTACCCGGAATAGCCATCTAGAAAGCAATAATGCGAATGACCAGCAAGTCTCTCTAGCATTTGATCAATAAAAGGCAATGGAAAATGATCCTTGCTAGTAGCATCATTTAACTTCCGATAATCGACACATACTCGCCATCCCGTGACTGTTCTTGTCGGAATAAGTTCGTTGTTGTCATTCTTGACAACCGTCATTCCTCCTTTCTTTGGAACCACTTGCACCGGACTCACCCATGGACTGTCGGAAATTGGGTAAATCATCCCAGCATCTAACAATTTCAGAACTTCAGCCCTTACCACCTCTTTCATGTTAGGATTCAAGCGGCGTTGATGCTCAACTACTGGTCTAAAATTTTCTTCCATTAAGATTTTGTGCATGCAAATTGAAGGGCTTATTTATACCTTTAATATCGGAAATGGACCATCCCAATGCAGCCTTATGATCTCTTAAAACTCGAAGTAGTTTTTCCTCTTCCAATTCACTCAAAGAAGCTGAAATTATGACTGAAAACGTTGAGTTTTCACCTAAGTATGCATATCGAAGGTGAGATGGCAGTGGCTTGAGCTCGAGATTAGGAGTGGAGGACAACGGTTGGGAATGATTTCTATCAAGTTCTTCAAAATTCTGCCTTCGAAGAGAATACGGTGGGGCAGCTCCCAAATAATGTGCATATTCTACGATTTCTGCATTTTCCGCTTTGGTAGATTCGGCATGCACAATACAAGCTTCAAGTGGTTCATTTGGATGCCCATGTTTGAATGTCTCAGCCACCATCTTGTCTAGAGCGTCAATTTGAAAGCAACAATCAGTTTCGGATGGATACTTAATTGCTTTGAACACATTGAAGACAACTTGCTCATCTTGAACTCGTAAGATTAATTTCCCTTGTTGTACATCAATCAAAGTTCTCCCCGTAGCTAAAAATGGCCGTCCCAATATAAGTGGGATTTCTCGATCAGCTTCCATATCCAAGACAATAAAATCGGCTGGAAAAATAAATTTATCCACCTTGACTAATACATCTTCAATTACACCCCTTGGATGCTTAATTGATCGATCCGCTAACTGTAAGGAGACGGTTGTCGCCTTTGCTTCGCCAAGCCCTAATTTTCTGAAAATAGAAAAAGGCATTAAATTAATGCTTGCACCTAAATCACATAAAGCTTTTTCAAAATAACATTCTCCAATTGTGCAAGGTATTGTAAAACTCCCTGGATCCTTTAACTTTGGTGGCAATTTATTTTGCAAGATAGCGCTGCACTCTTCCGTTAACATCACTGTTTCATTTTCCTCCAATTTTCTCTTGTTGGATAAAATCTCCTTCATAAATTTGGCATAGCTTGGCATTTGCTCCAATGCATCTGCAAAAGGAATGTTAATATGCAATTTCTTAAATACATCAATGAATTTAGAAAATTGCTTATCCAATTTATTTTTTCGCAGACGTTGAGGGAATGGAATCGGTGGCACATAATTCTTGCTAAGACTTGCTCTTTCAGCTTGCGGAATGGAAGAACTTGCTCCCGTGGATGTTTTGTTGGCATTTTCAGAGATCTTGTCGTTGTCCTTGTCAATTGTGGATGTTACATTTGATGGACAGAATTCCACTTGTTCTTCCGTTGCTTCTTCTAACTTGTTTTTCAGCTCACCGAGTTGTTTTCCACTACGAAGTGTAATTGCTTTCACTTGCTCCTTTGGATTCGTCTCCGTATTGCTTGGTAAGGTACCTTGCTGCCTTTCCGCTAATAAATTTGCCATTTGACCCATTTGTATTTCAAGATTTCGTATGGATGCAGCCTGATTTTGCAATGTTGTCTCAGTCTTGGTCATGAATTTAGAGGTGTTCATGGTGAGCTGGGTAAGTGCGTCTTCTAAATTCACTTTCTTCTCTTGCGGCTGAAATCCGGGAGGTGGTTTCATCACATTCTGATTGTTGCTCCATGAAAAGTTCGGATGATGTTTCCAAGCTGGATTGTAAGTGTTCGAATAAGGATTATGTTGCTGTCTTTGGAAATTCGATACAAAGTTCGCTTGCTCGGAAGATGAAGAAGCGAATGGACTGCCAACTTGACAATCAATGCTTGCATGATTTCCTCCACATAATTCGCACACCTGAACATGAGATTGGATAGCATTAACATTCAAAGTACCAAGTTGTCTTGACAAAGTAGCAACTTGGGCTGTCAAGGCTGTGATGGCATCAATTTCGTGCACTCCGGCAACTCTTCTTTGTGTTGAACGATCTGAAGGCCAATGATAATTATTAGACGCCATTTCTTCTAGCAACGCGTATGCTTCGTCATGTGTTTTGCTCATCAATGCACCACCTGCTGCAGCATCAATCATGGTTCTAGTTGTGCAACTTAATCCATTGTAAAAAGTTTGAACTTGCAACCATGTTGGCAACCCATGATGTGGACACCTCCTTAGCATATCCTTATACCTTTCCCATGCTTCATATAGAGATTCCATGTCAATTTGAGAAAAGGATGTGATATCATTCCGCATCTTCGCCGTCTTTGCAGGAGGGAAAAATTTCGCTAAGAATTTCTGAGCTAATTCATTCCAAGTTGTAATGGTTCCGGGAGGAAGTGAATTTAGCCATCCTTTCGCTTTATCCCTAAGGGAGAACGGAAAGAGTCTCAGCCTTATAGCATCATCCGAAACACCATTATGCTTGAAAGTGTCACAAATTTCCAGAAAATTTGCGATATGTGCATTTGGATCATCATTCGGCAAACCGCTGAATTGGACGGAGGATTGAATCATTTGAATAATTGCAGGCTTAATCTCGAAGTTGTTAGCTTGTATTGTAGGCCGCCTAATGCTGGATGAAGTGCCATTAATAGTCGGAATAGCGTAATCCCTTAATGCTCTATTATTTTCAGCCCCAACCATATCAGCCACGTTTTCTGCCATGATGTCAATTTGCTGTGTTCTTGATGCTTGTTTTCGCTCTTTGTTTTGCTTGCGAAACGTCCGTTCTATCTCTCTATCCAAAGGAGCAAGATTAGAACTTTCGGAACGTCTCATGCACTAACTGAAGCACCTGAATTTACAATAAAAACAAACTCCAAATTAAAATCAGAATTAATCCAAATCGATATTAACAAAATTTAAAACAATCCCCGGCAACGGCGCCAAAAACTTGTTGTGTAATTTTAATAACGCAAGTGCACGTTATCGTTAACAAGTAATAAAATGATAAGTCAAGTATCGTTCCCACGAGGATTGGTTAATTTGTTAATTACCGAAAATAAGTAATCCTAAATTTAATTGAAGAATTCGATTAATAAATTTTGATTAACAAGAAATTGCGGAAATTTAATTTAAACTAACTAAACGAAATTGTGAATTTCAATTGATTAAAACACTAGGGCAGTAGACTTCACCATAGCTAATTGAATTCGATTTCTTTAATTGTGTGGTTTCAATTTGTTACCAATATTGACAGAAAATTATCCTAATTTATTTGATATTCTTTCTCAAGATATACCAAAAATACTTGCACATACTAATTCACTATATCTCTATGTGAATTGAAATACATGAAAGTTCATTAAGTATAATGATAATTAACTTAATTCTGCATGAATCATGATAGTATATCTCTATCTAGCATGTAATTCATTGTGTTCATTACATAATCAAAACACATAAATCACTTCTCAGATCAATATAGTTCACAAATCATTCAAATATTGGCCAAATATTCAAAAGCATTAAGCACAATAATGAACACTCAATATAAACAATAAATCATGAACAACACAAATTCTGGAAATTGATGTTCTTAGCTAGGTTACATCTTTGCCCTAGTTAAGAGAAATTAGTTCATAATGAAATTACAACACACCATAATCAAATTAAGACTCATAATGAAAATTTCAGAAAGAGAAAAGTAAAGAGTTGAGAAAGAAAAACTCTATGTAGATCAATGACTTCCGATTCCAGCAAGCTTCACTTCATCTTCCTTCCCCTCTTTTTTCAAGCTTCTAAAATCTCCAAAAATGGTAAAAGAAAACCTTAACTTTCGTTCTCTCTCTCTTCTGGTCGTTTCCCTCTTTCAATTGCCCATTTAGTCTTCTAAAACGCTCCAAATTCAATCCCCCTTGTTAAGGAAAAGCTGTCTCCCACTTGTCTCCATTCAAACCGAAATTTAGGCCACTAAACTTGACATTTTGCTTCCTTCCATGACAGGTGGGCTTGTTAATCATTATGTCTAGTTTTCAAATTATTTTGAATTAGTCAAATACGATTCTTGAGTATAAAGATACACTCAAAAATACGGACTATGTTCAGTACAAATGGGCCTTGTTGTTTTCTTTCCATTTCTTGGGCTTTTTGGGCTTTTCTCCTACAAAAATAAAGAACTAAACTCAAAGTAATAACATAAATAAATTAAATAAGAAAACACAAATAATTAAGTAAAATAAATATGAATTAGCATGAAATTAAGAGTGAAAGTATGACAAATTTTGTATAAAAATTAAGCACATCAACAAGCCCACCTGTCATAGAAGGAAGCAAAAAGTCAAGTTTAGTGGCCTAAATTTCGGTTTGAATGGAGACAAGTGGGAGACAGCTTTTCTTTAACAAGGGGGATTGAATTTGGAGCGTTTTTGAAGACTAAATGGGCAATTGAAAGGGGGAAACGACCAGAAGAGAGAGAGAACAAAAGTTAAGGTCTTCTTTCACCATTTCTGGAGATTTTAGAAGCTTGAAGAAAGAGGGGAAGGAAGAGGAAGTGAAGCTTGCTGGAATCGGAAGTTATTGATCTACATAGAGTTTTTCTTTCTCAACTCTTTACTTTTCTCTTTCTGAAATTTTCATTATGATTCTTAATTTGATTATGGTGTGTTGTAATTTCATTATGAACTAATTTCTCTTAACTAGGGCAAAGATGTAACCTAGCTAAGAACATCAATTTCCAGAATTTGTGTTGTTCATGATTTATTGTTTATATTGAGTGTTCATTATTGTGCTTAATGCTTTTGAATATTTGGTCAATATTTGAATTATTTGTGAACTATATTGATCTGAGAAGTGATTTATGTGTTTTGATTATGTAATGAACACAATGAATTACATGCTAGATAGAGATATACTATCATGATTCATGCAGAATTAAGTTAATTATCATTATACTTAATGAACTTTCATGTATTTCAATTCACATAGAGATATAGTGAATTAGCATGTGCAAGTATTTTTGGTATATCTTGAGAAAGAATATCAAATAAATTAGGATAATTTTCTGTCAATATTGGTAACAAATTGAAACAACACAATTAAAGAAATCGAATTCAATTAGCTATGGTGAAGTCTACTGCCCTAGTGTTTTAATCAATTGAAATTCACAATTTCGTTTAGTTAGTTTAAATTAAATTTCCGCAATTTCTTGTTAATCAAAATTTATTAATCGAATTCTTCAATTAAATTTAGGATTACTTATCTTCTGTAATTAACAAATTAATCAATCCTCGTGGGAACGATACTTAACTTATCATTTTATTACTTGTTAACGATAACGTGCACTTGCGTTATTAAAATTACACAACAATACAATCCTGTAGCCAAAGCATCAACCATTAGAATCATTCTCAGCTTGGCAGTAAACAACAAATAGAAATTAAAGCAAGTAGATGTAAATAATGATTTCGTAAATGGTGATCTAACAGAAATTGTGTACATGACAGTTTGAAGGCTTTGTTGATTCTACAAAACCTTACCATATGTGTGAACTCAAGAAAACCTTCTACAAACTGAAGTAGGCACCGAGAACCTGGTTCGAGAAACTCAAGAGTGCACTGAAGTCTTGCGGCTTGAATGGTTCTAGATGTGATACTTCTTTGCTCTTCAAAATCTTTTACAATAATGTAGTTATAGTACTTATCTATATAGATGATATCATTATAATTCAAAACAACTCAGCACTAATTGAAGAAACTATTAAGAAAATGAATAAGATATTTGTATTTAAGGATCTAGAAGAGTTATATTATTTCTTAGTTATTGAAGTGACATGATCAAAGATAAAGCTTACATTGTCACAAAGCAAGTACATTACAGAGGTGCTAAACAGAGTAAATATGAACAACTGCAAAGGTGCATAAACTCCATTTGCTCTGGGAGAAAAACTATTAAAGATGAAAGGAGAAATCTTTAGAGATGCTACATTACACAAAAGTGTCACTAAAGGACTACAATATGCTACAATCACTAAACCTGAACTAGCCTTTGATGTAAATAAATTAAGCCAGTTTATGTCAAATCCTTTGGTGCCATATTGGACTGCCTATAAAAGAGTTTTGAAATATCTAAAAAGCATCATCAATTACAAGTTTGAATTTAGCAGCTTAGACAACAACAATATAACATGTTATTGTGATGTTGATTAGGGATAATGGAGATCGAGGTGCAGTCTAAATGGTTCAAACTAATATTCTCAATTCCTTTCAAAATCCTTTGCAAGGAATTGGTAGTCTAATGACTAAAGCAAAAATAAATAGGATGAAAGAGGCTTTACAAGGCCTAATCATGGAAGTGCATGACAAAGAGCTATTCTAGAAGGTTCTAAGTCTGTTCTTAAAGTTTTTAAAACTTCACCCAAGATAATCACTTATCTTTATGTGCAAGAAGAAGAATAAAATAGCCTGCGTTACTAACTCCCCATGCCGCATGCATTATTTGGGCTTTTGAAGATTCCTTATTCTATATGGAATAAGTATCCTTGTTTGTTTAGGATTGTTATTTTTTAGGTTTCCATATTAGATTAGGATTGTTATTGAGGTTTTCTTATTTTATTAGAATTGTTATTTAGGTTCCCTTATAGGATTAGGATTATAGTTTTATTTTTCAACTTAAGTTAGGATTTCTATTCCTACCTAATTTTGGACACTTCTTTTATTTAGGATTATAATGTTTACATGTTTATATAAAGGTTATAAGTATGTAAAACGAATTTTCATCATATCATTAATAATATTGAGATATTTTCAGCAAGCTTAGCTTTACTTTCTTGTATTCTTGGAAGAATACAATATCTTAACTTATCAAGGGAGTGATCAACCTTTGTGGTGTCTTCAAGATTGGAATTTTAAGGACTTAGATTCCTTATAATCTAATTTGATCATCTACAACTTGTTTTCTACTTTCTTGGGTGCGCATAACAACTGATTCAAGAGTTCCTAGAGCATGTCATCTAATGGGTTTTTATCATTTGGTATTAGAACTTTGACTCTAGAAACATG
This sequence comes from Melia azedarach, assembly GCA_028052125.1. NCBI lineage: Eukaryota > Viridiplantae > Streptophyta > Magnoliopsida > Sapindales > Meliaceae > Melia > Melia azedarach. The sequence continues at coordinate 10,734,848 of CM051396.1, read as the reverse complement.
TTACTTATCCTTTGCTTATCCTTATTTTTTTTTCTTTGATTTTTGTGGAATTCTTGTGTTATCTTCGCATAACTTCTTGACTTTTTCTATTCTACTTCTTTGTGTTTCTGAATAAATTCAATTCTGTTTGTGTTCAATTTTGTTAGAAAAAAAAAAGGAGTTAGATTACATTGTTTGATTGGTGAGTAATTTGTTTTGCGTTATTTATTAAGATTACAAATTTGATTTTAATCCTTTTCCTTGCCAAAAAGGAATTTCTTAAAACGCAAGATCATATTCCTATTCAAATAAATCATAACAAGATCTCCTTTTCTTTTTTGGATTTGATTGATCGACAAATTTGAAACTAATTAGTACTAATCCTTATCAAATAAGGATTTTTGTGTCTAAATTAATTCAATTTAGTGCTCCATATTCTATTTATTATATTCGAGATCAATTGTGTAACACTATTTATGTTTTTTAGATTTTCATTTTAATTTGTTGCATTCTAGTGATTTTGTTTTGCATGTTTTTTTGCTTCCTTTTGAAGTTTTTTTTTTTGGCTATTTTAATTCTTATTTTTTTCTTCATTTTCATTTACCTCAACTACATTTTTAACATTCTAATTTTAAGATTTACCACCATTTAACCGATCGCTTCTTGATATTTGTTGATCTTGATTCTTTTAAGAACAAAAAAGAGGCTGGCTTGAGTGGTAAAAGGCAAAAGTGTTGAAACCATTATCGAGAAAAACCAAATTAGTGTGAAGACAAGTAATAACAAATTAATTTGAGTGCAAACACGTGAGGGAGTATGAGAGGAAGAAATTTTCTTTTTTTTTAATAAAGTTTTGCATGTTATAAACATGAGTGGTGAAGAAGAACCGCAGGAAGTTGACATGAAAATGTTTATAAAGGCTGTTAATGAACAATTTAAGAAGTTGAATACTAGGTTGGATGACATGCAATCTCCACTTATGTCTAAAACTACTAGAAGACGTGTGCTTGAGGAGGAAGAGAAAGAGGATTCAGATTTGGAGGAATCAAGTTCTAAACAAGGCAAGAAGGATGTTTTCAAAAGAGATTATAATTTGGGCAGCTTAAAGATGAAGATTCCAACCTTTCAAGGAAAGAATGGTCTCGAACTATACTTAGAGTGGGAAAGAAAAGTTGAACATGTATTTGATTGCCATAATTACTCTGAGGAGAAGAAAGTAAAACTAGCAGTTGTGGAGTTCATAGATTATGCAAGCATATGGTGGGATCAATTGGTGATCAATTGTTATTTTTTAGGTTTCCTTATTAGATTAGGATTATTTTTAAAGTTTTCTTATTTAATTAGGATTGTTATTTAGGTTCCCTTATAGGATTAGTATTAAAGTTTTATTTTTCAACTTAAGTTAGGATTTCTATTCCTACTTAACTTTGGATACTTCTTTTATTTAGGATTATGATGTTTACATGCCTATATAAAGGCTACAAGTATGTAAAACGAATTTTCATCATATCATTAATAATATTGAGATATTTTTAGCAAGCTTAGCTTTGCTTTCTTGTGTTCTTAAGAGAATACAATATCTTGATTTATCAAAGGAGTGATCAACCTTTGTGGCGTCTTCAAGATTGAAATTTTAAGGACTTAGAATCCTTATGATCTAATCTGATTATCTACAACTTGTTTTCTAATTTCTTGGGTGCGTATAATAACTGATTCAAGAGTTCCTAAGGCAGGTCGTCTAGTAGGTTCTTATTAAGGGATATGATGTAGATGATAAAAGATCAATTAGTGGGTATTGTATCTACATTGGTGAAAATTTGGTGTCTCGGAGCTCAAACAAACAGCAAGTAGTAACCATATTTAGGGCACACACTTGTGCAAAAATCACATGGATAAAGTCCCTTCTTAGAGAGCTAAATTTTCTTTCATTGAAGTGTACAAAATTTAAAGTGACAATAGCAATGCGGCAACAATAGTTACCAACCCAATTTTCCATGCTCGTACCAAACACATAAAAATCTACTTACACTTCATCAGGGACAAAGTTGCAACTAGGGAGATCAACATCAAGTTCATTCCTAGTGAAGAATAGATAGCTGACATTTTCGCCAAAAGGTTAAATCTTGAGAAATTTAGCTACTTCATAGACAAGCACAAGGTCAAAAACAAAACCTCGAGCTTAAGGGAAGGTATTAAAGACCTTGAGTTACTGGACACATGTCGGCATAAGAATGAGCCATGACCTAAATTGAGGCATGCTTACATGTATTACAATCAACACAAGAAGACAGCAGAGGTATTGTACAACAACACTGCAGATATTGCAAATACAGTGATAAAAAACTCATCACAAAGACCTATGGAAGATATATATTTGATGAGTTTACCTTGTACATTAGGGTTTATTAGCTCACCTTGCCACATATGAAAAGGCAAGTTTGTAACCTTTGCCTACAAGTTACAAAAAATACATAAAACCATACATTTTCTCCCTAAGTTTTATCTATAGGCACCATCGCACTAGGAACTTTATTCGTTACGCATAGATAAGACATGTATTTATTTAAAATATTTAAAATATTAGGGCCCGAGTTAATACTCTATAATTATATATTCGATAGTAATCATTTGAAGAATAATTTTCAAAACTCAAATAGAGTTATCACCAGAATGCAGGACTTCTAATTATTCTTTATTGTTTTAGATTTAGTCACATTCAAACAAATTTTAAAGTACAATTTGTAATTTGTCTGTGATTTTTTAATATATTTCTTGATTGATTCTTGGTTACTTGTTCGATTTTTCTTTAATTTCTTATATGTAGGATAGTATATTTCAATTTACAATGCATGTCCACATGTACTTTTTGTTTGAGTTCTTGGTCTCCCAAAGTCTCAACTTCTATCTCTATAATCTTGGCTATAATGATTGGTCCTCTGGTGCAGCTCAGAGGGTTCTTAATCTCTTCTTCCCTATAAACCTTGTCCCAAGTTTCTATCTTCTCCCTTTTTCCCTAATACTTTATTTGTTCTTGAGGTTTGACCGTGGTGACAAAAACTAATTGATAAGTGTTGGAATTTTTCATATCCCATTTACATCCTGCTCCAATAGTATTCCTTTCTTTGCCCTGAGATAGGCTTTTAGTAAGGGTCGTACTTCTTCTTTGTTATCTTAAACCAGAGCTAGCCTACTCAAAGTCCTTTCCTTAATCCTTCAAGAGCTATGTCTTTATTGTATGCACTCAAAGCCATGACCTCCTTGTTATATTGATCTAAGAAAGTCATCACTCCACCCACTTTTGGGCTGATGTTGGATCAACATGATGTCTAGGCATAGGGTCCAACACTATTATTACTTTGAAACCCTATTGTTATGTCTCCACCTTGGTCTATCAACTACTTCCATGATCTCTCCAGGCTGAAGTAGACAGTTATTCTAATGGTGGTGATTATAAGTATTATCGAATTGGTTGATGGCAAGAGATTGCCCTTTAATCCCCCTCAGATTTGATTGAATTGCCTATTTTTCAAAAATACCCTATTATATCCTATCGATATCTAATACAGAGGCATAAAACAGTAAATATTCCACCACACCATATATTATCTCTCATCAATTGCCCACAGTCAACTTATTGATTATGCCCCCACCTTTCTACCACTGCCAATAACATGCTCCAAATAAATTATCGCTAACTAACTCCAATTTCTTGATCTATAGGATGGTATAGTTATTTTTTTTAAAAAAAGTGATAAAAGGAGGCCAAAAGTGGCCAAAATCATGGCGGTCATCATGTGGCTCAACCACATCGACAACAAGCAAAAGTACATCGCCACCATCATCAAAGTTGGTGGAAGTCGATCTTTCTAAGTGTTGGGCAGTATATTTAATCTTTATTTTGTTTGTATATCTATATATATATATAGACACACATCTATTACTTAATTCAATTCATGTTTAATACCTTTAGAGAAGTAAAAAAATATTATCAAATAATTGTATGTATTTCTTCTAATAAATTAACTGGTTAACAATATAATGACTAGAAGATAATATATAGAAACATTTGGTGATTAACAAAGTAAATTATATAATAAAAAAAAATAAGTTATATTTTATATATATATATATATAACTTTAAATGTTAAAAGTATATAATATTTGGGTGATTAATGTGTGTGTGCACGGGCATGTGCATACGTGTTCGCATAGCATGGGTGTGTATATATGTTATTTAATTTTTATCATCTTAATACTCGTTTATGAAAGATTCTTTTGTAGGGTAATATTTAAATTTTAATTAATTATGTAATTTATTAGCTAATATTAATTAATTTCACAATTAATTAATTAACATGTCACAAATAAAAATTATGAACACACATAAATTTAACGCGGTTTAGATTTTCTAATCCTACAAATTAAAAACTCTCTCATTGTTGTCATCATTGTATTGAATCTTCTTAGATGGCCTTATTTCACAAGATCCCCTCGCTTTTAATGTCATCGAACTTCTTTCAACGAACTCGGCTTTTTCTCCAAAGAGAATCAAGTTCTACTCCCGAAGAACACCATCACAACTGTCCTCACTTCACTTAAAAGGTTTAAAACCTTAAATTTATCATAATAGACAGACAATTAACTCCACTAAGTTGTTCTCAATTAAAGTATTGAAAAATAAAATCAGTTGGAAAATAAGAAGTATATCACACTTTTAAAAAGCACGTTTTGGACGAGTTTTTCACATGCGAAGACTTAATAAATTTTGAAAAATATTACTTATTTAAAGAAAAATGTAAAACCTAGTTCAAAGAGGATTTTTATTTCCTTAATTCTTAAGAAAATAAATCTCTTAAATTAAGAAAAAAATTTCACATTTGTAAACTTCTTATTTCTAAAAATTATTTTTTCCTTTTAGTGTGTAATTACAAATTCACGTTCTATAGTTAAACTTTGACAATTAATTAATTTTAAAATAACTACAAAAAACTAAATACATAGATTTTAATTAAAGAAAAACTACGTTTATTTTTCTATTGTAATTTTTGTTGCAATAGAAGTTCTTTCTTACAAAAATACCCAAGAATTTTCAAAATTGAAAATTCTTAAACTATATTTAATTATGATATAATGTCAATAAAAATCTTAACAATCTCTCCATTTGGCATTGTTTGGCAAAACATCTCCATGTTGGCAAGATTAACTCAAAGAATGAAATATGCTATGTAATCACACATTGAAATAAGAAAAACACAAAAATTCAAGTGTACCAAGGTATCACTTAGTTATATGTTAGCGTTCATAATCCATAAGAAAAACAAATTGCATAACCAAGAAATACTAAACGCGTTAAACACTCCCCCTTAATCAATTCTTCCCTTTATAAATAATCCCCAATGCATCAATTATCTCCCAAAATATAAAAGCGAACCAAATCACCAAATCATCAATTTATTAAATCTCACAACCATAATGCTACTTTAAACCAAAAAAACTCAAAGTAAGCAAACTTACAATGTAATTATCATTACTTTTTGAATGCTATTACTCCATTTTTTGCTAAATAAAGCCAAAGACAACCAAAAACACAACAAACAAAAAAAGGAAATAAAGGGTTATTTTCACTTATACCTCACATTTATTGACACATATTAGATATACACCCACTTTTGTGAAAGTCATCACTCCACCTCCCAAATAACAATAAAATGACTATTTTACCCTTATTCAAATTCAAAAATAAAAAGAAATAATAATATTTTAGTCCCTGAACTTTGATAAAATAATAAATCAAGATGTATTTAAATCAATTTCAATATTTTAGTATCTATTGTGTTATTATATTTGTCACCATTTGTTAAAAGTTTTTAGAATATAATTAATGAACAAAATATTGCGAAATTACTCATTCTTAAGACCAGCAGTCGGAGAAGGAGCAATCACTCATTCTTAAAACCAGCATTCTTAAGACCAAAGAGTAGGGGCGGAAAAGGGGGGAAAGCTCTCCGTTCCTGGTTCTCCTGTAGCTGGATCCTCCGGAACTACAAGAATCCTTAATTAAAATGGGATTCCAACTTAACACCTTTTGAGATTTTGAGAAGAGTTGCTCTTTGGAGAGCACAGTATGATGAAAGTTGTAAGCTGTGTTCAGGGGGGGTTATTGTCTATCGTTGGCCTCTTTGGTAGAATCAGTGGGGGCCTGAGAGGCGGTGGTTTACCCTATGGCGGATGTCAGCGGTTCGAGTCCGCTTATCTCCAACTTGTAAATTTAGCCGATACAAAGCTATATGAATATGATAGTACCCAATATTTTCGATTCGGCAGTTCGATCTATGGTTTATCATTCATGGACGTTGATAAGATCCTTCCATTTAGCAGCACCTTAAGATGGCATAGCCTTAAAGTCAAGTTAAGGGTGAGGTTCAAACAAGGAAAGGCTTACGGTGGATACCTAGGCACCCAGAGACAAGGAAGGGCGTAGTAAGCGACAAAATGCTTCGGGGAGTTGAAAATAAGTGTAGATCCGGAGATTCCCGAATAGGTCAACCTTTCGAACTGCTGCTGAATCCATGGGCAAGCAAGAGACAACCTGGCGAACTGAAACAGCTTAGTAGCCAGAGGAAAAGAAAGAAAAAGCGATCTCTATAGTAGCGGCGAGCGAAATAGGAGCAGCCTAAACCGTGAAAACAGGATTGTGGGAGAGCAATACAAGCTTCATGCTGCTAGGCGAAGCGGTGGAGTGCTGCACCCTAGATGGTGAGAGTCCAGTAGCTAAAAGCATCACTAGCTTACGCTCTGACCCGAGTAGCATGAGGCATGTGGAATCCCGTGTGAATCAACAAAGACCACCTTGCAAGGCTAAATCCTCCTGGGTGACCGATAGCGAAGTAGTATTGTGAGGGAAGGGTGAAAAGAACCCCCATTGAGGAGTGAAAAAAAACATGAAACTGTAAGCTCCCAAGCATAGGAAAAAGAGTGGATCTGCAGGGTCCCAAATGAATTGGCTTATTCGAAAAAAGCCTTGTTCTTTGAAAAATCTATCTCGTGTCTGGTGCTACATGGTTCTACTCTGTAAGAACTCCGATTCGTATTTTTTAAAGAGAAATCTCTGATCAACGATAGAACAAGATCCTTTTTGCATCATATCTAAGGGATTCCTTGCTTCGGGCCGAAGAAGCAATGTCACTCGATCATTATCAAACCGACTATAATCTTTTTCTATCTGTGAGGATCCCACCAGAGCACCTTCTACTTATAATATGCCATGGACTAGATTAGAATCATTCTCAACGAGTCTAGAAGAAGTGATCCCATTTTTTTCATCCGATTCGAGTAGAGACCAAAGGTCTTGAACGACCAATCCGGCAGAACAACTCAAAAGATAAAGAAGTATTATTAATTTCTTCATGCTCGTTCCAAATTCGAAGTACCATTTGTACAAATAAGAATCCCCTTCGTTACATGATTTCTTCTTCATATAGATAGATATAGGATCTATGAGGCAATTACTTACAAGTACATTTTGTGCAACAGCCCTTCCTATCTGATAGAAAAGGATCCCATGATCCTGAACTGATCTTACCTGGGATCACAAATCCCAAGTTTGTCTATAAAGAGCATATCTAATTGTACTAGTGCCTATAATTGATTTTTTTTGTGTAATACTAATCGATAGGGCCTCATTGGTAAGTGCTACAAGATCTCGTGCATTGGAACCCATGGTTATGGACCCAAATCCATTAGTATGGAACATTTTCTTTTCCAAGTGAAATCCTCTAGTATATGAAAGAGTGAAAAAGTGCTTTCGTTGTTGTGGAATAAGAAGCTTCGTATCTTAATGCATGTATTTAATTTATTCAGAGCTATTAGAGTGGGATCCACTTTTTGGGAAATATGAGTCGAAGCAATAACAAGAATATTTCTATTAGAACATCTTTCACAATCCCTGGAGAGATAGCTCACTAATAGACCGAGGGATAAGTAATTCGACTCATTCACCTCCAGATCATGAATGTTTGGAATCCATATTATGCAAGGAGACATTGCTTTCACTAATTCAAATTCAAGGGTGATATAAAATCGACCTATTTCTGACATCATATTGATAGTTAGCGCATTCATCATAGTTAGAAGCTTTGTATCAAGGTCACGATCGCTATCGTCACTAGCATCAATAATAAAACCTTTAGGCTTGTTATCTAGGAACTTGTTCATAAATACTGTAATGAAAGGAACATAGGAGATTGTCGCTAGGTATTTGACCAAATAAGAGCGTCCGGTTCCTATAGAACCTATCACTAAACTATCCTTAGAGAGGGATAGGGCTAGGTAGAGCGAAAAGGGTTTTCCATGAGATGGGAAATGAAAACTATTAGCCCCACACAAAGTTTGTGAATAAGTGATTGTCTGATAATGAGCAAGGAATATCCATATTTCTGCTAAACATGATGTATTGAACTCATAATTCATTAAATGTTTTTTATGAATGTCAACTAAGTATCGTAAGTAAATTGTTCTCGGTTGTTCAATTATTTGATAACCAGAGTCATTCTTTGATAAATGATCACTATGAGTCAGACTCAATAGAATTTGATCAATCCTTTTTTTTTGTCGTTAAGGTGGAGAACTGAACCAAGAATTCTCTTTCTTTATCATCAATCCAATCACTGTTCGCCACCCAGGATTCTATTTTATCATCAATCCAATCACTGTTCATGACCCAGGATTTTATTTTATCATCAATCCAATCACCATTACCCTTTTTTCTTTTTCTTATCAATGAATAGATCTCTTTACTTGTATGACTTAGATGTCTCGTATTTCTGAAAAAAGTGATTCAATTGATGGGATTTGGTATGATACTTATGAGATCAATGAGATTGATATTCAAATCTTTCATCTTAGAATGTATTGATTTAACCCCATCCGCGAGACTACCACCCCATAGCATGTTGCCACCAAAAGCAGAACCTCGTATTTCTTCTAGAGAATCTCTTAATTATTCCAAAGCAATTAGAAAGAGATTTTTTAACCAGAAAGAATTCAGCTCAAATATGAGATACCTATCCAGAAGTTTTCGCAACTCAATCATGCATGATGGAATCATCAAAGATTTGACCTTTTCGAACTCTGTCTATAACTCACTATAGGCTCGAGAAACAAAGAGAAGATGTGTACAAACGAGATATCCAGCAACACGAAGAAGGAAACAGATTGAATAGAGGAACTCCCGAACATTTGGTGATCTCAGATGTGTCGATATCAATGGTGACTCATTATTTCAATGAATCATTTCTTCGGACAGAAGAAGATTATGTAAACACTTACTCGAAATCTCACTTATCAGATTCTACCATTGTGGAAGACACTATTTTTTCTGAAGAATTTTCCATGATCCATGCATATTATCATGAAAAATGGATACAAATTTGTGACTGCTACTTAGACTTAGTACTGGAAATAGGTCTGAAAAAGTATCTAAAAATATCAAATTTAGATATTTGTACCCTATCGAAGTAAGGAACCATGGCATATATGTTTGAAATAGATTCCATTTTGAGAGAGTTGAAAAGGCACTGTCTCGTTGAAAGGTTCTATACATCTGCCTTTTCTCAACGCATTTCTTTAGACAGAGACTCCATTTTTTCCTCTTTTCGGATGGTAAATATTTCTCAGAACATGGAGTGTAAATCAAACCCATGTTTGAGTTGAAATTGAGATACTAATGCAAGTTCTTCTCTTCTAAATGAGATAGATTCGTATCTGAAAGAGGTTGACAATAAGTTTTTTTAAAATTGACTATTTGTCCCTCTCTTAGAGGTGTTCTAGAAATGGCAGCGATCGAGTAAATAGCTCTATGAACTAATAGATTGGATCGAATTGGAAAAGGGAAAGACTTGTATAAGTTATACCTTTCGTCACCACTTTGTGGAAAATTGTTAAGTATGAATATGTTAGATACCTGTGACTCGATTGGTGAAATAATATCTCTCTCCAAAAAAGCATGTTTTTTTTTACTGTCGCACAAAGAAAATATTTCGTTGCGAATGAACAAGATATTGAGGAATTGTCCATATGTAAAATCATAATTTTTGATACAGGCATTTTCTATATAAAAAGGGAATCTTTTATTACAATAGAAGCAGAAGCGATGTGGATTATTCAAGAATCAAAGTCGATTTGCTTTATAAAAAGAAGATATCAATGAACTTCTATGAAATGGTTTCACAGGATTCAGCCAATTGTCTTGATCGTGGGATATCATTGAGAAATAGAAATCCGTGTTATCAAAAGATTTCCTGCGATTATTTCTAGTATGGAATGAGTCAATTATCCACTTTATCTTATTGAACAAAAATGGTGATATCCTTTCTCCATTGATCAATAATTTAGAATTTTGGGAAGTATTATGATCATCCAATAAGAAGGGTTTCAATTTTTTCAAATGAATGATTTGAAGACCTATTAATTCTAACAACTGATTGCAGAGTTGATCATTCGAACCTTTCAATTCATAGATGTGGATCTCAGACCTATAAATAGGGATATTCCCGAAACTCACAAAGAAAAAAGGAAGTGAGTTAGACAAAAAGAAAAGCAACTTGGACAAAAAGAAATGAAGTGACTTAGACAAATCTTTTTTGTCGATAACCTCAGACCAATCAATCGAATATTGATTAATACGTAATTGATCAAACACTACTTGAAAACGGCTCTTCTGCTGAGAAACGAAATTCTCTGAAACGGTAAAAAATCGTAATTTCACTACAGTAAAAAACTTTAAATAACCGAAAACACAAATTAAATGCACAATACATGATTCTCATTCATGATTTTTTAAAAACAAAAAATAATAAAAATTGTAAATATTTGCTTGGATGGGTTATTGTGGCTTTCATTGGTACATTTTTCAATATAATTTGGAAAAAAAATTATTTCAAAAAAAGATGGAAGAAAGTGACAAATAATGGAAAATAAAAGTAATAATAGAGACTCAAATATTAAAATTGACTGAAATATATCCTGTTTATTATTTTATTATAGTTCAGGGACTAAAATATTATTATTTCTTTTTTATTTTTGAATTAAAATAAGGGTAAAATAATTATTTTATTATTATTTGGAGATATAGTGATGACTTTTATAAAAGTTAATGTATATCTAATATATGTCAATAAATATAAAGCATGGTTGAAAATAACCGAAAAATAAATAACAATAATTTAGTCAAGTTTCTTGATAGATTTGGACAATTGAATAGCAGAGCTGGCAACAAGTGACAATTCAATTGGTGAAGATAAGAGCGGGTTATTCTCGCCTGCTGCACCAAAGAAAAAAATAACGAGTTAAGACAAGGAAAATTGAATAAAAATAAAGAAAACCTCTTACCTAATTCTAATTTTAAATATTAACTAAAACCTCGATTTGAATTTAATAATTTCATTAAGCACCCTAAGAGGCCTTGAATAATTATAATAAGAATCCTATTTTTATAAAAATTCTCTTACACTGTTATAAAATATTATTTAAACCCTTTACAACAAATATCATAGATACCCTTATTAGAAATAATAATTTGACTAAAACTTAAATTTTATCCAAAAATCTTACAAAACAGTACCCACAAGAAAGAGTTCAATTTATGACTCAAAATTTTTACAAACATTTGTAATCAAACTTGCAAGCTCCAATTATCAAAAATTATACTTTGAGAATAAAAGATGCAATACCATGCAAAAACCCCAAAAAGCTCCCCTAAAAAGTAAGTCTTCATTCAAATCCTCTAAGATGAACAAAAATAAGAGAATTCAATATAGGAAATGTGAACAATTGGTCGCACACAAGTTGAATGTACCAACACACTCAAGAAAAAATCAAAAGCGATGAAAACTACTTATCCAATGAAGAATCAAAAGAAAAAACGTCAGATACTATCGATTGATTCATAGCTTTCACTAGTATTTCACAATCTGAAAAACTGTAAGTGTTCAATTCTATAATCAGACAAATTTTTATTGCGACAAAACTACAAAAATGACTTACATTGTTCTCGAACTCTCTAAATTTAGAGATTTATAATTGTTTCATTACTTTAAGTAAGAGCGACAATTCAAATTGACTTGTCATATTTGTATCATGTCAAATAAAGATATAGTATATTCTAATTTAACCCCAATTTGACTCATTTAATAATTGTATCAATAATTGAAAACTATACTTGATATCATTATTAAATGAGTTATAATCACAACACTCTCTTAAATTATTTTATATATTTTAATATATACTCTAAAATATTTATAATATTATCTCTCAAATGCTAATAAATTTTATTATAAATAAAATTGAATACTTTTAAAATATGACAAATATAACTAAATATTTTTAAAATATTAAAATAAATAAATCTATTCAATCATAACTACGTTAACATAACATGATTACTTGAATAGTTAATTATATTATATACGAATTCACATATCAAAATCTCTAAACCTAAACTCAACATAATTATTAATTGTATCACATTCTATTGTCCATTTATTAATGGAATTATCCGAAAATATCTATATTTATTAACAGAAATTCAAAAATACTCTCTCGTATAAATTTGAATAAAAAATACCCAAATTTGACATGGGTTCATGCATTTGCCCTTATACCCACAAAAATAGTAAACCATTTTCACACACCTTCGAGCATTTGCACACACGTTCGAGCATTCATACATATACCTTCGAGCACTCTACAGTGACAGAACATCAACGACGGCAGAAGGGACTGGCTGACGAAATCTAGTTAGTTTTCTCACCCTAACTTCAATAAAATTGAATCTACATTTATGAAATTGTCGAGTTTGGCAACTTGCTCGACAAGGTATCACCTTGTTGGCCTATATAATTTTAATACTTGATTTTTAGCATAATTCAATACATGAGAAATTCATTTCCATAAGTGTAACAAAAAAAAAAAATTGTCAAACTAATGAAAATATATTTATATGTGTGCAGGAAATATGGCGATAATTACTACATTATTGAAGATTAAATAGGAGGACCATTTCAGAAATGCAGTGGTGACTTCGCTATTTCACCTGCATGATTGGACAGTGATCAGAAGAAAGTTAATAGCAACGTAATAACGTATGTTTAGACAAACATGCTTGGGGCATTTTTTGGACCTTGACCTAGAATTACTTTTTTCTAGTAATCTTGTATACCACATGTTGATGCATGAGGTGCATACTAATAATACAGAGCATCAGTTGTGGTTTTTGGTAAGGGGAATGACTATAAGGGTTTTTCGGATTGAGTTTGCAATGATCACAGGGTTGAAGTTTGGACCATGTCCAGAGGTAGTGTCGCAGAGTGACCGATTGAGGGACAGGTACTTTGGCGGGTCGTTATCTATTCATTGCACATGATAGTTGAGGTTTATGAGGATATAGACTTGAGTAAGATCTCAGATACTAATGCTATTAAGCTATCACTATTTTACTTAATTGAGCACATATTACTAGGTCGAGGTAGTAGGTACACTTCAGACCTATGGATGTTGAGGTTGCTTGATGATTTGGATGAGTTTGAAAGGCTCCCATGGGGTTCCTTAGTTTGGACATATACTTATCGATTATTGAGTCGCGTTATAAGGGGCCAAGTGAAGCACTACAAGAAGAAATCGACAGAGGCCAAGGCTGAAGGGAAGATACATTATAACATATATAATGTATAAGGGTTTCCATTGGCATTTCATGTATTATAATTCTTTCTCACTCATAGTTCATACAAATATTTATAAATTGATAGTTTAAGCGATTTATCGGTAACATTAAATTAGTACGTAGGTGTGGATGTACGAGACCATCCCTTCTGTAGTTCCAGAGTTAGCGATACATATCAACGACCAACTCTCTCGTATGCTTCGATGGCGTTAGAACACGAAACTTGTCTGGTCATCAAATGTGAAGCAATTGATATTTAATCCAAAGCGGGTAAGTTAATTTATTCCATCAGTTGTATTTGTAAGTCAAATTAAAAAAACAAGTTAATTTAAAATTGATTTTTGATTTATGAACTGTTATGCTGATGCAATAGAGTGCTCCTACTGTATTACATGTGCTAGTGCCGACCGGTCCTGAGCGAGTATTACTCGAATACAACCAAGTATTTGAGGTAATTGGAGATGCACCGTTCATAGATGCACCCATACATGAGGCAGATGATGACCCCATGACAGGTCCTGTTGCTTGTGAGGATGAGATTGCTGACACCACTACTCCTCATAAGGTGCCGTTGCACCTACTACTGCGACATCTTCACCCCTTCCTGTGCCTAAAAAGAAGGTATGCATTATTTTTGAAAAGTGTGTCAATTTAAACATTAAGCGCATGTGTGGTTCATCCTAACGTCTGATCGTTTTGTCTGGCACAGCAACCACTCATCGATGTGCCAAGAGAGAGGTGGTGGATCCGTCGAACTTTGGTGTAGATGAATGGTCGGACCACATGGCTGACGATGACACAGGTCCACATCATGGAGCAGACCTTGGACGAGACATAGAGACCCAGATGAGGTTATTGCGTTCTGATTTCAGTGCATTTAGTACTAGACAGGATAACACTGCTCAGCGCCAGCAGGATACGCTTGATAGGCTAACTGAGGAGATCCATGGACTACTCCATCTAGAGCCTTCAAGAGATCCGTCTACTACACGGTACATAAAATGGCATTCATTTACTATGCATACAATGGGAAATATTTGCCCTAAACAAGTGAATGTTTTTTGTTCGTGTGTTATTAGGCCCTTTTTGCTCTAGAGATTCGATACCAGCAGACATATCAGAAAGGTCAAACGTCGTATAAGTTGTATAAAAACCCTCTGAGGAGGTGAACATCGTCTACGGTCAGAGACAGGCCTTCGTATGCTTCGGATTACCAAATCCGACCTCGTGCGCCAGTTCCTGATGACCTGTACGTCAGATTTATTCGCTGGGTTTCTACTCCAGAGGCTTGTATTGAAAGTCGGACTGTGACGATCACACCCGAGTGGCTGCAAATTGTCAGCAAGACTGATCGGTGGCTGGAGGATAGTGTAAGTATATTTTGTCTACGGTAGTTCTTTTTTAATAAGCCACGCTGAACACACCTTACAGTGCATTAGATTGTGTGCAACATTTGACTAAGTACATGGACATGTTATCACATCGCCAGCTCATGTGTCGAGATCGAGTACCCCAACATTGGACTGTTGCATCCCCTCACTTAGTCGTAAGTGATGATATAATATATTCTTTTGCATTTGATTTTTCAACTCCCGTATGCTTTACGTTGCGGTAATATATTTATTTTCTCTTGTAGAGTCTCATTCAGACGGCATATGACGGATACTTGTCTGGCACATTGGATGAGGGGACTTTTTATCCAAACAGCGATATTGAATCATTTGACGTGGGCAGGAGCAGTCGTGGCCACAAAGATTGGATTTTTGTCGATGTCGTGTACATTCCTGTTAACGTATGCGGCGATCATTGGGTGGCGTGCGAGGTACACTTCGACCTTCGAGAGATCCGTGTCTATGACTCTGTCCCAGATGCGCACTCTGATGCTGAGCTAGACATTGCACTACGATTATTATGCTGTTTACTTCCCCATCTACTAGATCAGATAGGGTTCTTCGACCATCGACTGGATGTGGACTACAGCCTTGACCCATTCATGTATAGTCGACTGGTTGATGGCATTCCTCGCCAAGCACGACCTCAAACGACTGTGGGGTATTCATTTGTATGTTCATATAATATTTAGGGTTAGGGACTTAGGACCAGCCTTGAGGCTGAGGGTGACAATTGATTTGTGGGTGGGTCAGTTATTGTAGTTGTAAAGTATGTTACGTCTATTTTACTTTATAAATCCCACGTGCAGTTATCATTTGTATTTACACACTCACCCAATAATGAAACCTGTATTATATGGTGCACAAGATAACACAAAGATAATATAATAATTTTACAATATTAAAATGGATTATAGCATAAAAATGGTAACAACTGATATACTTCAAATATGAATATATTAAAAGCGGTTCATAAATTCAATACAGATGAGTACATACATGTTACACTCATATAGCAACAAATGATAATAAGTAAACTGAAGTCACTGGTCCATGTGGAGTGGAAACGTATTCTTGCATGTTGCCCGATTATGGCCCATCTGCAGACACCGCGTGCACCTCCTCCTAACAATATCTTCCCTAGCATAAGGTATAAGCTGTTTTTTTGGGCGTCCGGCTGGATGACGCTGACGTGGAGGGTTAACAACACGTTCTTTAACCTGTTCAGGAGCCACCCAATCAACATCATTACCTGAAGGATGAATAACCTCAGTGTACGCAGTCACGTTTATCAGTAGTGTAGTAGTTGGAGCACAACGAATGATGTGATAACTATATGTGCCTACAGACTGCCAGAGCGTGGGCATAGGGCAATTGTTGAAGTTGAAAGTATCCACAGCTGCATGTTTTCTCCCATGCGTCAACAATGTCAACCTTGTCCCTATCCTTCACTTCAAACTCAAAACGCGACGCGGGATACACATTCATTGTCCGAGATAACTATGTTTGTTCATCAACCTTTGCTTGTGCCGAATCTGTGAGGCATCCATCTCTGGTAGTTGCCAACTCTCTACATTCATAAAACCACCTCTGAATTACCGACCTTATGTACTCAATTGAAGCAATGATTAGTAAATTCCGCGCATGTCTCAAAAGGGAGTTCATACTCTCAGCAATATTTGTAGTCTGCATATCATACCGTCTCAAGGAAAACTGTGACCTCGCCCATATATGAATCCTCACGTCATCCTCTAAGTTCTTTGCCGTTGCAGGATGCATAATTCGCAAGTTGTCCAAATATCTTCTCAAATCACTGGCTCGAAATGCATCAGCTGCCTTGAAGTATGTTGCAATAAATGTGTCTGTTTTTTGTTGCCTCATCTTATACTTTGTCTTCAAATTTCTAGATATATGGAAAGTACAGAATTCGTGAGTGGCTTCCAAAAAAATAAAGTTAATCCCCTTCTGTCTGCTACTATGTCGGTCCGAGATAGAAACCAAATTCTTCATCGACCTAATGGCTCCCCGTAACTTAAAAAAAAATCACTCTCATGATGCATCATTCTCAGAATCAATAACCTCAAAGGCAACGGGAAATATATTTTTATTTCCATCCTGTGCAACAGCCACAATCAATGTTCCTCAAAATTTTTCCTTAAAAAATGTACCGTCGACTACGATGACTAGACGAATGGAATTGCAAAATCCTCGAATACATGGAACAAGCGCCACAAACAAATACATAAAATGGTTGTCCCTGGATTTTTCTCTTCTAACACGTGACAATATAACGGAAGCCCCTTGAACGACAAACCTGGAACTCCACACACAATTCTCAATGCCACTTCTCAGCTTCGCCATATTTTTTAGCACGATAGGCGAACTCCAAATTCGTTTTGTATATCATCACAAATATTCCTTGGCGTGTAAATCCAACTACCATCTGTGGACTTATCCTTTATGATTTGTCCAACCAACCGATTACTTGTTTGTCGATGCCCATACTGTAATTGTTTGTTGATACAAGAGTGAGTTGCGTCAATGCGCGTTACTCTGAAGAATGCATCATCATTGTTCTTAATAGCACGAACTCGCCATTTGCAACTTTCCACCACACACTTTGCCTCAAAACGGGCTATATCTGACTTGAAAACCTTAAATTGAAAATGATTTTTCAGTGCCATCAACCCCAATCGATCTCGTAATTCTTGCTTCGTTCCATAAATCTGCCCAACACACACATCCTCGGACCGAGAACTGAAGTATGCATCGCTTGGCATGGTTATAGACGGTGGAATAAGGGGCAATGACCGGATGTATTGATTCGATTTTTTAGGACAAGGCATTGAGCTACTTCTATTACACGGTCATGTATGCACATCTGTTGTTCCCTCCGGTTCATCATCATCCGCCACATTCCTACCTTCTCATTGGTTAAGATACTTCGGGGCATCAAAGTTTCGTTCAATCTCTGGGACCTCATTTGCTTGTCTTTCCTGACAATAGAGAGGAGAATGCCCAATGTCAGGAATTATGGTTGTATCATCATCATTTACAACTCTACAAGGTTCAGTCATTGGGGGTGAGTTATCAGCTTCTGTAGTTGGACAATGCTATTCTTCAAACCTTGAACCAAATAATTGCCTACTCTGAAACGGTGTTGACAAAACTGGATTTTTATCACTGAATTGATTACTTCCCCTTGAAGATCTAAATGGGGGTACAATTACGGTTGGATGTTCGGAATAATGTTCCCTTGTTGTATTTACGGCATTGTCAACTCGTTCTACGATAAGATACAAGTAACAATGGCCCCTCACAACAACATATTCTGCGCTGTTGACATGAATGAAGGCACGAAAGGTGGATTCTGTATTAATCATGGCTGCTTTCGGCGGAGATATACCAATAGGTTGCACACTATCAACAAAGATTGCTTTTGCTATAATCACGCTATCAGTTGGATTAATCCCATGTGCAGCATATAACATTTCCATAAATTGTTCATATTGAATGTTTGCATCAACATAAAACGGCATTACTTCTTCCCTGACGTAAACATCACTGCCATTTGAAGAGCATTCCCATGAACCTCCAAACCATGTCGCGATCATAACTTGTCTAGCCATTACTGTAAAATCCCAAAAGTAATAACCAATCAGTCAATGTATATGATGATAATAAAAGGTCCAGTACTCGACAGCACACTGTCGATTAAGGAGAATATTTTTGTCGAGTAAGGCAGAGTTATCTCCGTACTCGACAGCACTAGTACTCGACAGTACTGTCGAGTATTATCGAGTGAAGGGGATTTCGGGATTTCTCCTTTACTCGACAGAGGGGGAAATTTTCACCTTTTACTCGATATCGACAAAAATTGTCGAGTAAGTAGGATTCCTCCTTACTCGACAGAACTGCATCTTTACTCGATAGAAAATAAACTTAATTTTTTTAAGTGAGAAATCTTTTTTTTACACAGATTAACTACCAAAACAAACTTACCATAAAATATGCTTGTCAATTGAATCAAATAGAATGATTGTCAAATTTAGAGAATTTGTGAGATAAACACAATTGCAGAAGAAGAAAAAAAACAGGAAAGACGCAAATATGCCAGTGAATTGCGTGGAAATGGATATTTTTGTCCGAAAAACTTAAAAAATTGCATGTTTGATTGAAAAGTTTGGGAATGGGTATTTTTGAATTTTTGTTAATAAACATGGGTATTTTCAGTTATTTACCATTTATTAACCATGTCATTTTTTAACTCAAACTCAGTTATTTTCATATTATTCATGTTTTGATTCAAATTGCTACCCCTAAATTTAAATAGCAATTGCAAAGTTATAATTATAGTTACGGATGATTTTAGGAGAAAGTTTTAAAAAGGATAAGCTCACCAAGTATGTTCATCCAATAAAATCTAGCCTATATGCATTTATTTCATTAATTATAAGGAGATAATTATACTACAAAAAAATTATAACACAAACTAATTAGAATTTTTTCTACTTAAACTTTTCTCTAATTATATTAATTCTCTGATATTACAGCATTGTGATAATTAGAATTTTTTCGACTTAAGCTTTTCTCTAATTATATTAATTCTCTAATATTATAGCATCGTGATAAGGAGACGTATACTATATATATTCTCAATTTTTAATTATATAATATTTCAATTTTTGTGATAGATATTTTAATTATTGTATTAAATATTTGAAGTTTCAAAATTTATATTAAAATTTCAAGTTTTGTATTAAAACTTTAGGTAGTACATTTCAAATTTTACAATAATGCAAAAAATGAATGTAGTGATAGTTCTATAAGGGAATATAGTTGATACCACCTCTGATTTGGTCTAATTACTTAACAATTTCCTCCTATTTCAAAAATACTCTATTACATCATAGTTTAACTAATGATTAAATACTCGTTTTAAAGGTAAATTGTCTTTTTAATATTATAAAAATTAATAAAAAATGTATTAATAAAAAAATAAATAACATATAATTTTATGTTAATATTATTTTCTTTACAATTTATAAATAATAAATATATTATTTGATTAATAATAGAATATAAGTTAATATTAAAAATAATTAATACAATCTAGATATATCTAGAAACCCTAACTCTCAGCCGCACCTCCCCCACCTGACCAAATTAATTTTTCGCCCTCTTCTTTGCCACCACAATCATCGTTTCTCTCCCTCCCACCAACACTACAAGAAAATCATCGACTGTCCTAGCCCTTTTTTTCCTCTTCTTTCCATCATATTCTTCTCTCTTCTTCCCACACCATTTTCGTCTTCCACAGCAACCAATTAACTTACCATTTGCCATCCAAATTCTTGCCTTCTTTTGAAAATATCTATTTTCCAGCAACATCGATTGCCTCTATTAGCAATAGAGCTAGTGGTTCGGTGTTATTATAGCGAGACATTAAGGAATTCGATTTGTGAAAGAGGAAAATTAAAGATGAATCACAAGAAAATAAAGATGTCAAAAGTAAGGAAAAAGTTAGAGGTTGTGATGGAGAAAAGGGATGAAGACGAATTATCTGTATTTGAAAATGGTGTGGGTTTAAAGCAATAAGAGTACGATCATTGTGTGCGTGTTTGGCTTTAATTTAATCATTTTGTTAGCTTTAATTTATTCATTTTGTTGGATTTGAGATAATTTTGATTATGTGAGATTGAATTTGATCTGCTAATTGTGAAGATTGATACAGTGATTCGTAGTTATTAATTTAGAATCCTAGGATTGTGTGAGGGATGTTAATTAATTAATTGGAAAATTGACATATACCTCTCTGAAGTATGAGAAAACGACAGATGTATTTTTGAAGGTTTGAAAATAACATATACCCCCTAACTCTATTGATAAGTGACACTTACCCTTGGTGTTAGTTGACTGTTTGTTGACCGGTTAGTTTATTATCATTTGTATCCCTAAACGTTTATAAAATAACAATATAATATATATTTTATTTAAATATAATAATTTAGTTTATATTTTAATATTTTTTATAATAATTTTTTTAATTTTAACAATTTAGTCCCTATTTAATATTTTTTACAATATATTCAAGACTAAAATTTTTTTTTAATTTATTATTTTAATAATAAAATCAAATATACAATTATTAAAAAAATTCAAATAATGAGTTAAATCACACTCATATATTAAAATATTTTTAATTTTCTTTTTTTATTTTTATAGTAATAATTTGATATTTAATTATTAAAAAAATTATTTCAAATATTTTTTAATATTTTTTTTTACATGCAACATATTTATCTAAAAAATTTAAACTCATTATATATATTTTAAAATATATGAAGATTTAAATCAAAAAGTATAAATAATAAATACATGTTATAATATATTTATATATTATAGATAAAAATAATCAAGTTTTATTTTTAAACTTTTATTTATATTTTCAAAATATTTAGTATCATTTGTCAATATAATTAATAATTAAATAAATTTTATATTTTTACTAACCAATATAATTTAATTTTATAATTTAAAGAATATAATTATAATTTTATTTAAAATTAAATTATAATTGTATTGGTTATATAGATAAATGAGGAAGGTTTCTTTTTTACTTTTAATTAAAATTAAATTGTATTGGTTAGTAAGAATATAAAATCTATTTAATTATTAATTATATTGACAAATAATACTAAATATTTTGAAAATATGAATAAAGGTTTAAAAATAAAACTTGATTACTTTTATGTTATAATATATAAATATATTATAACATATATTTATTATTTATATTTTTTGATTTAAATCTTCATATATTTTAAAATATATATATAATGAGTTTAAATTTTTTAGATAAATATGTTGCA
This sequence comes from Melia azedarach, assembly GCA_028052125.1. NCBI lineage: Eukaryota > Viridiplantae > Streptophyta > Magnoliopsida > Sapindales > Meliaceae > Melia > Melia azedarach. The sequence goes on along the minus strand of CM051396.1, from coordinate 10,712,886 downwards.
TGTAAAAAAAATATTAAAAAATATTAAAAAATATTTCAAATAATTTTTTTTAATAATTAAATATCAAATTATTACTATAAAAATAAAAAAAGAAAATTAAAAATATTTTAATATATGATTGTGATTTAACTCATTATTTAAATTTTTTTAATAATTGTATATTTAATTTTATTATTAAAATAATAAATTAAAAAAATTTAGTCTTGAGTATACTGTAAAAAAATATTAAATAGGGACTAAATTGTTAAAATTAAAAAAAGTTATTATAAAAAATATTAAAATATAGACTAAATTATTATATTTAAATAAAATATATATTATATTATTATTTTATAAACGTTTAGGGATATAAGTTATAATAAACTAACCGATCATCAAATAGTCAACTAATATCAAGAGGGTAAGTGTCACTTATCAATAGAGTTAGGAGAGTATCTGTTATTTCCAAACTTCTAAGCGGCATCTGTTCTTTCCTCATACTTCAAGGGTATATGTCAATTTTCTTAATTAATTTATTAATTTTCTTTTATTATTTTGTACTTATCCCGTTTGATGCATCCAGATTTTGGGAGGGATGTTAATTAATCAATTTATTTATTTTCTTATATCATTTTGTGTTTATCTATTTGATGTATCCATATTTTGGTTCTAAGCTTTTAATTTAGTAAATAGTTAAATTATTTTAATTTTTTTAGTATGATTTAATTATTATTATTTAGTTTTATGTGAAAATAAAAAATTATTATTTAAATAAAATAAATTTAAATTAATTTATTATTTAAACATTTATAAATTTAAATATGTATATAAATTTAATTAACATTTATAAAAAAAATATGAATAGTAAATATTTACATTAATTTATTAAATATAAATATTAATTAAACTTTATAAATAATATTAATTAGATAAAATAAATAATATTATATTATATTATTTTTTAAATCTTAAATGTTTAGAATATTGGGGCTCACGCGGGATCTCTTTGTTCTCTCAAATATCTGTTCTAGAGTATTCATATAAAAGTATTCTAAAAATTAGTTTTTCCTGTTAACTCAAATAACGATAGAATTTATTGGAATATTTTTAAAATAATAGAGAGGTGTTAGGTAATTAAATCAAATTAGAGAGTTAGATCGGATATATTCCCGTTCCAAAAGATTGTACTTAAGACCATCTTTTCTTTGCTTATTTCTTACTCCAAAGCCTACTCATTTCATTTATTTCTTCAGCACCACAAAATAAACTTCTTATTACTCATGAAAAATTCTATGATACTGGGATACTTTATCCCAGTATCAATAACTCACTTTTATTAACCTTTAAATTTTAAAATTGAATCTAAGCCATTCATTTTATATTAATAATAATTAACCTACTTAACAAGTAACATGTAAAATTAATTTATTATTTAGGTGAAAGATTATTTTCTTCACTTTTTTATTTTTTAATATATTTTATTTATTTTATTATAATTTATTTTTAGAAATATATTTGAAATACAAAATTATATATTATAGTAAAAAAAATTAATGGTAAATAATGTGTTATGCATATTAGAAATAATGTATTTAAAAAACATTAATTTAGATTTATAAAAATTTATACTTTCTTTATTTTTTTTAAATTATTATTAATAACATAAATTATTACAACTCAGAAATCAATATTAAAAAATAAGACACATCTTATATATTAATCATGATGATTGTATTTATATAAATTAATAAAAAATATATATTATTTTAAATATGTAAACGATATTATAATATTTGAGGATGATAAGTATAATAAAAAAACCTTATAACTAACATTGCATTGTTTAAAAAAAATTAGAATATCTTGAAATTGATAAATTGTAAGTGGAAAAAGTATACATTTAATGTAAATATATATAAACAAGAAATTTTGAAATGGATAATTAAGAAAAATAAAATGATATTGCTAGAAATTTTAATCACATGTAATGCAAATTTAATTTGGCATAATATGAGTGTTATTATTAAATTACTGATATTTACTATTTATAAAATGATATTTTATTTAATATCATGCAATCATAAAGAAAAAGAGAAGAATGCAAAAAAATCAATTAGTACACATGTAAAATAAAATTATTTAAATAATTGAAATAAATAAAAGTATCAATAATCATTTTTTGTAAAGCATACTCATACATTTAGAAAAAATATATATTAAAACACATGTTTATGTGTTATAAATATTCTGTTTATATTATTATTATTATTATTATATCAAACTATATAAAATTTGTAAATAATTTTATAATTTTACATGTATTGTACTTTTTTTCACAAAATTTAATTTTATATAATAGGATTACAAGTAGAATATTGATTTATAATTCTTATGTTATATTTTTATTTATTTTGTTATATTTAAATTTTTATGTTAATTTATATTTATCTCAGTTTATTTATATTTTTAATGTTGAATTTATGAAGTTAATATTCAACTTATTTATTTCATGTTGACTTATATTTTTTAATTTTTAATTAACGTTTACAAGTATTATATCTTCCATATAAGTTTTACGTTGTAATTTAAATTTCTGTGTCAAGATTACAAGTTTTATATACATTTATATGTTTTATGTCACAACTAAAATTTTTTTTAATTTTTTTACAACTATATTATTGTCATTTTACAATTTCACGTTAATTTACATTTATTTTAGTTTATTTACATTTTTTATATCCAATTTATAAGTTGATGTTCATTTTTATTATTTTATGTTAGCTTATATTTTTTATAAGTATTATGTCTTATATATAAGTTTTACGTTGTAATTTAATTTTTTATATCAATATTACAAATTTTATGTGCATTTATACGTTTTATATCACAATTAAAATTCCTTTGATTTTTTATAACTATTTCATTGTTATTTTATAATTTTACGTTAATTTATCTTTATCTTAGTTTATTGACATTTTTTATGTTAAATTTATAAGTTGACGTTCATTTTTACTATTTTAGTTGGCTTATTTTTTTATTTTTAATTTTAACGTTTACAAGTATTATGTTTTACATATAAGTTTTACGTTGTAATTTAATTTTCTATATCAAGATTACAAGTTTTATGTGCATTTATATGTTTTATGTCACAATTAAAATTATTTTAATTTTTTTACAACTATGTTGTTGTCATTTTATAATTTCACGTTAATTTACATTTATCTCAGCTTATTAACATTTTTTATGTTGAATTTTTAAGTTAATGTTTATTTTTACTATTTTATGTTGGCTTATATTTTTTTATTTTTTATTTTAACGTTTACAAGTATTATGTCTTACATACAAGTTTTACATTATAATTTAATTTTTTATATCAAGATTATAAGTTTTATATGCATTTATACATTTTATGTGACAATTAAAATTCTTTTAGCTTTTTTATAACTATGTTGTTGTCATTTTATAATTTCACGTTAATTTATATTTATTTAAGTTTATTTATATTTTTAATGTTGAATTTATAAAACTAATATTCAATTTTACTATTTTATATTGACTTATACATTTACAAGTATTATGTCTTACATACAAATTTTACATTGTAATTTAATTTTTTATGTCAAGATTATAATATTTATGTGCATTTATATGATTTATGTCACAATTAATTTTTTTTATTTTTTTACAATTATATTATTATCATTTTATAATTTCACATTAATTTATATTTTTCTTAGTTCATTTATATTTTTAATGTTGAATTTATGAAATTAATGTTCAATTTTACTATTTCATATCGGCTTATATTTTTTAATTTTTAATCTAAACGTTTATAAGTATTATGTCTTTTATACAAGTTATCTCATTTAATAATTTAACTCAATATTTAATCCAATAAGTTACTTAATTACAGACAGATAAAACTCTACAACCAAACAAATCAATAGGTTACTAAATTATTTTTTTAATTCAACAGGTTTCTCGTAATCTTCAACTACAAAAAGACAAAATTTCCCAAAAAAAAAAATTCACACCATCTTTTTAAACTATAATATTTGATTTTAATAAATAAAAAATAAAATATAATGAAAAATAAATCTCACCTTAATTGATTATATTATGAAATCTTCAATAAAAATGAAGAGTATACGATTTAATTATAGTAATTGTGATAGAGAAATTGTGAATCACTGAAATTAGGTTAGAAAGAGAAGTTTGACATTGACTAAAAGTCAAAAAGAAATTGAAAAATACCGTAAGACTTGTTGAGATTGACTAAAAGTAAAAAAAAACTTTCAAATTTGTCACCTTACCTATTTGATCTTTTATAAATTTACAATAATGTGTGATTACAAATGAAAAGAGTAACAGGATTTCAGTCTCAATTAACATAGTTACAGAAGAAAGCAGACTTATGCAATATTTAAAATCAAACCGAAGCAATAGGGATAATCACAATACAACAATAAAAATTAAACCAATGCACCAGTAATCAAATTCACTGCAAATCAACATAATGCATCTTTATTTTTCATGAAATAAATTTACGATATAGAATAATCAACTAAAATTTTTTAAAGCAAAAATTAATCACAAAAAAATTCAACTAACAGCCAATCAAAAAATAAAATTAACTAAATACTAAATCAAGAAAGAGCAGCGAAAATAGAAAGGAGAAACAAGTTTCAAGAGATAAAATGGAATTTGAGAGTGCTAGTGGCGATAGCATGGCAGGAGCAAACGGGCGAGATTTTTATCATGCCCAAAAAAAAGGACTAAATTTCTTAAAATTAAGTAAAAAAGTCTGTATTTATTATTTCGTTCAAGTTTTGGGATAAAAATGTTACTATACCAAAAGAATCACAAAACCCTCTTTTTCTTCCGTAAATGTGAAAAAGGCAAAGAAAAAGTGAAAACGAAAAAAAAATCATTTTGTTACTCAAGTGGCATTGTATTAGTGGTTACCCGAAAAATGTACCCACTAAAAACTGTTTGAGTGTCTTGTCCCGTTTCTCCAACAACTACCCAAAAATCTCATTTCTTTCACACTTTCGTAAAGTAGAGAACAAAACTGAAAAATGCCCAAACCCAATTTCCCCTGCATAGCAATCCTTTTCTTCTTCATCCATTTCCAAATCTGCAACGGGGTTTCAGTTTTAGGCCGGAATTCACTGAGAACCCCTGAAATTGATGTTTTTCCTGAGAGGGTTTGCTCCAAAAGCATTGAAGATTGCTTAACTGATCAGCCTGAGATGGAGTCAGAGACCAGCAGGAGGGTTTTGGTGATGCAGAAGAAATATATCAGCTATGACACACTGAGGAGAGACATGGTTCCTTGTGATAAACCAGGTGCTTCTTACTATGAATGTCATTCTGGGCAGGCAAATACTTACGGAAGGGGTTGTGAGATCATTACAAGATGTGCCAGAGACATTAAAAATTGATCTGCAGTCATTCACTCGCTTGATCTTTTGGTTGGGAATTGGTAAATTTGAAGCTTTGTTTTGCTGGATTTGTTGTGAATCCGGGCTCCTTTCCTTTGTGTTGTGTTCTTGTATTACCATATGTATATGTTAAAACTTAATATTTCTATTTGCTATATATATAATGCTTGTTTAGTTTATATTTATGGGGATCTAGGATTTCATTTGTGCGAGTATTGGAATAAATATTTAATTGGTGGTGTTGCTCTAGGGTTCATGCTGTGTGTTCATCAGCTAGATTATAATTCACCATTTCTATATGGAGCATTGATTAGATAAAATTTATTGGGATTACCTAAAAAATGCAAGACCTTGATTATGAAAGTTCTTTGAAAATTGCCACAATTCTTAAAAGTTTTCAATTCTTGATAAATATCAGGAGCTTAATAAATGAATAGATAAACATTTGTGAAATTTAGTCTGCTATTGTGGGTTGCCAAAAGTGTAGGTTTCTACTAAAGCAGAGGCTGTATATCAGGTGGAAAATAGAAGGATGGCACTAGCACTACCGGACTTGGAAGGTGATGACCTTTTTTCATAATCATCTCGACTTAAATCTAAGGTGTGTAATGTAAGAAAAGTAATTGGTTTTGCTTGTACTATTTTCAATGGGCTTCTCTGTCCACAACATAAGGTGTAAGCCCAAGTAAGATAATTTGGCCCACGAAAATTAACGCCCATAAAATCTATTCCAAAACCGAATCCAAAGCTGACACCTAATTTAAATAAATTTTGTTTTAACCCTAAGGTTGAAAATTGAATTCTGTAAAATTGAGTCTAATTTGAGTGAAATTTATTTATTTTTAATGGTCCAAACTCCTAAGTAAAAGTAATTTATTCCAAAATCGATGAAGAAAATCGAATCCAAAAGAAGTTTATATTCATTTTCGGTGCAATTTGATGTACGTGGGAAATTAAACTTCTTCCCGTGTTCGAGGAGAGGCTAGCGCCTATCAGTGTACTACTAGTGGAAGGCTTGATAATTTGGCACTTAAGAGAATAGAAATTGAGTTGTCATTTAATATTAATAATTTTTTATTTTATTTAACAAAATAGTTTTGTTATACAATTGAAACCCCTGGGAAACAGAGGATTCAATATAACCATTTGGGTGTGACAAAGGATATTTTGGTAATTTTATAACTAAAATCCTCACTAATTTTCGGCATTTGTTCCAGTAAAAGTGTACATATTTTTGTCTCCGTTCAACCGAAACTCAATTTATATTCCATTTTAAATAAGTTGATTGAATTTGTATGGTGTTTATTAAAATCTCTTTATTTAATTCTTAAACAATTATTAATATAATTTTATCATATAACACCAATAATTATTTATGAGAAAAAGATAAGACAGTTTTATTTATAAATTATTAAATTTATACACACTATTAAAATCAAATCAAATATATGTATTAACATATAATTAATATATATATCAAATATTCAATTTCAACTATTAAAAATACAATCTAATAAGTTATAAATAAATATAAAAAAATATAAACTTTGTTATTTTATTATTAAAAAATATATAAAATAATTTAATTATTTTTATTTTTACTTTATTATAATACTTAAATATTTTTATTTTATAACAATTAATATTATTTTATTTTAATATTTAAATTTAAAAGTTATAATAATTCTTAAGTTATTTTATTATGCGTTCATACATTTGCTACAGTAATTATATCAATTTAATATTTTTATTTTACAATAATAAAAAGAAGAAATTCTATTAGGGTAAATCCCGATGTTAATGTCAAAAAGAACCTTGAATTGGGGACTTGTTTGTCATAGTTTTATCTTTAAAAACTTTATTGGAACCGATTGCTATTAATGGTTATCTAGCTCGAAACCCTCCAAACTTTTGATTGCGTAATTGGGATAATGTATTTTACTCCCTTATTTTTTAATAAAAAAAAATATCTTCTAAATTTTTTATTAATTTTAAATATCTTTCTCACTTTTAAAAAAAATATTAAAATACTTTTAAAATACTGTTTTATATACTATTTAAATTTAAATTAATTATTTTATTTTTTAATTATTAAAAATTTATAAAATAATTTAATTATTTTTATTTTTATTTTATCATAATCAATATAATTTTATTATAATATTTAAATATTTTACTTTATAATAATTAATATTATTTTTTTAATATTTAATTTAAAATTATAATAATATTTTTAATTTTAATTTTTTTTTAAATTTATTATTAATTTTTTAATTAATTAATACATATTTTTAAATTATTTTATTAAAATAATATTAATTTATTGTCAATTTTCTATAATATTAATAGTCAAAATATTTATTTTAAAATTTTTACAATTAATTTATTACAACTAACTAAATTTTTTTTATAGCAAATTTTATTATAATTAATATTGTTAAAATTTAGTTATGATTAATTTTATAAAAAATTGACAATTAAGAATTCGACAATACTAATTATATATAATTTTTTAAAATAGATTATTTAATAAAATAAATTTTAAAAATATGATAATAAATTTAAAAAAAATATTAAAAAATTATTATAATTTTTAAATATTTAAATATTAATATAAAATTAAATTAATTATTATAAAATAAAATTAAAGATAATTGAATTATTTTATATATTTTTTAATAATTGAGAGATAAAATAGTTAATTAAAACTTAAATAGTATATAAAATAGTGTTACAGAAAAATATTTCAGTATTTCTATAAAAGTAAAAGAAATATCTAAAACTGGAATATTTCTCTTTTTTTCAAAAATAAAAGGGTAAAACATATAATTATTGATTTCATTTTCATATGATAAATAGTGAAACTTATAAGCTTATTTGGGAACTACATGTTTTAAAGTTAGTCAACAAACAGTTTAAAGGAATTAAACGAGTCTAACCAAAATATAACGAAAAAATAACAATTTCATCCTTTCGATATTATCACTTAAATTTTTATTATTTTAAAATTATAAATTTAATCCCTATCATTATAACACTAACTTTAAAAATTTAATTTTTAAATACAAATAATTTTATTATCTTTATAATGATAATGTCAACTTACTTTTAAAAAATAAAATAAAATAAATATTAATTCTAAAAAATACAAACAAACATTAAAAAAAATTATTTCATATATAAAATTATTTTAAATTAAAAAACTATTAAAACTAAAAAAATAAATATATAAAATATATATTTCTATTTTTATTTTTTAAATTTTAATAATGAAATTAAATATAAATAAATTTATATCTTTTTATTTTTTAAATTTTTACAATAAAATTAAATAAAAATAACAATAATAAAATTTTAATAAAAATAATAAAATCTAAATAAATTTATTTTTTAACTTTTACAATAAAATTAAATAAAAATAAAATAATGCCAGAAAGAATATTACTCTATCCTAACTTAACCTAACTACCACCAATGCCAGAAAAGTTGGAATATTAAAGAATCAAGAACCAAAATATTTTCTCAAATATAATTACCAAACAGTAAAAAGAATCAAAGAAAGAATATTACTCTATCCTAACTTAACCTAACTACCACCAATGCCAGAAAAGTTGGAATATTAAAGAATCAAGGACCAAACCACCCTTTTTCTTAAGTGATCATCCACTAATTTTTCTCATGCCAACTTGCAATTGTTTAATCATTTTTAACAGTACTGAAAATCCCTAGAATCACAGAAACGACGCTAAAAAAAAAGTTTTTTTTGTTTACTTTTTCATTTTTGGTAAATAATATGATGCAGCGAAGTTTGGAACACAATCCCAAAACTGCATCAAAGTTACACAAATATCCCAAAACACAGCCCCAGCAAAACCCCTTATTCAAACCCAGTATGGTCTTCAAATACATTTTCTTCCTTCTCTGTTGCAAGCATTAAAAAAACCGAACCAAACCAGAGCCAAACCAAAAATGATTTGTTTAATTCCGGTTAGATTATAATTCTCCATTTGTGCCCGGCCCTAACTCCCCAACAAACACAAACTCCCACCAAAAATTAAACCTAAGCTTCTAACACAAATTCTTCATCAAATTGTAAAACAAATTATCCGGCGTTCAAATATCAAGTTTTCCATAAACTTGGAGTCATCTTCCACTTAGTACCTATAGTGAGGAGGCTTGTATGGACCCTCAACAGGCACACTGATGTAGTCAGCCTGGTCCTTGGAGAGCTTGGTGAGCTTGGCTCCAAGCTTGCCAAGGTGAAGTGCGGCAACCTTCTCATCGAGGTGCTTTGGCAACACATACACCTTCTTCTCATACTTTCCTGATGCCTTCTCCTTCCAGAGCTCAAGCTGGGCAATCACCTGGTTGGTGAAGGAGCATGACATGACAAAGCTGGGATGGCCGGTAGCACATCCTAAGTTCATCAATCTTCCCTCGGCCAATACAATGATGCCTGAGTTAGTTTCGGGGAAGACCCACCTATCGGTTTGAGGCTTGATGGTGATACGCTTGACGTCTGGGAAGTTCTCAAGTCCAAGCATGTCGATTTCATTGTCGAAGTGACCAATGTTGCAAACAATGGCATTGTTCTTCATCTTCCTCATGTGATCAACCATGATGATGTCTTTGTTACCGGTGGTGGTGACAAAGATGTCAGCCTCGGAGACAACATCCTCGAGGGTAAGGACTTGGAGTCCCTCCATAAGTGCCTGAAGAGCACAAATGGGATCAATCTCAGTGACGATGACACGAGCTCCAGCTTGCTTCAAGGCAGCAGCACAGCCCTTGCCCACATCACCATAACCGCAAACAACGGCAACCTTTCCGGCAATCATAACATCAGTGGCTCTCATCAAACCGTCAGGGAGTGAGTGCCGGCAACCATACAAGTTATCGAACTGCTTTCACAAAGATTACATCAATCAACAGATCAACGGGGTACCAAATACATAAAACCTAATCCATAATTAATTCTCTCTACGATGTAAATCAAACACATATCAAACTTAATCATAAATGAAAACATAATCAAAGTCATGATCAAATATCAAAATCAAACCAAGACAATAGAAACCCAGATCTGAAAAAATGTAACAAATACCTTGCTCTTGGTAACAGAGTCGTTGACATTGATAGCAGGGAACAACAGAGTTCCATTAGCCTGCATCTGGTACAACCTCTTAACACCAGTGGTAGTCTCCTCAGAAACTCCAACCAATCTCTCCTTCATCTTGTGATATTTCTTGGGATCAGCCTTCAATCCATCCCTAATGATAGTCAAAACAATCTGAAACTCAGCGTTATCAGTGGAAGCCGGATCCGGCAACTTCCCGGTCTTCTCGTAAATCTCTTCAGCTTTAACACCCTCGTGAATCAACAAGGTAGCATCACCACCGTCGTCAACAATCAGATCCGGGCCACCACCGGGACCCCAGTCCAAAGCTCTCTCGGTACACCACCAGTACTCCTGCAAGGTCTCACCTTTCCAGGCGAAGACGGCTGCGGAGTCGCGAGCGATGGCGGCGGCGGCGTGGTCTTGGGTGGAGAAAATGTTGCAGGAGCACCAGCGGACTTCGGCGCCGAGAGCGGTGAGAGTCTCGATGAGAACGGCGGTTTGAATGGTCATGTGAAGAGAGCCGGTGATCTTAGCACCCTTGAAGGGCTGAGCAGGGCCAAACTCAGCGCGGCAAGCCATGAGACCAGGCATTTCAACTTCTGCCAACTCGATCTCGAGACGGCCAAAGTCAGCCTGAGACATGTCCTTCACCTTGTATTCACGACCGCTGCTGGTTTTCTCGACGGACAAAGCCATGATTACAGAATATAATTAGATCTGAAGAGCTCTCTCTCTTTTGAGAAGGGAGCAAAATGATAAGAGAGAGTAGGGTGTGAGCGAGGAATGAGAGAAGAGTGAGGACCTATAAATAGATTTGAAGGGTTAAATGGACGGTTTAGATTTTGTTTAAATTGTGGGCCAAATGAATATTACCCGTTGATTTCGTTTCTCAGGTTGGTGGGATCTGGTAAATTAAATTTAAAATTAGAAAAATTGGAAAAATAAAAAGGAGGAAAACACCGTTCGGCGTAGTGATAGGAAGGTGATGCAGCTCTTTCGTTTTTCTTTTCTACTTCAAAATTTGGCAACAGAACAGGAAATTTTTTGCTTTAAAAAAAATATAATAAAAAATAAAAGAGCAATATATTTTTGAATAATTTTAAAATGCCTAATAATCTTTTTATAACTCGTCAACAGGCCTTCAACGGCCAATAATTATATTTTATGGTTAATTTGATGATTAATTATGAAAATAAATATGTTGGATAAATATTTTTTTAGTAATACTATAAATATAAATTTTAATTATTTACAATATTATATAAGTACTCATTTGAGGATCTATCCGTCAGACATTTGAACTATTGTTAGTTAAAAAAATAAGAATTTATATTCTCATTAAACAATAATGGTGATTATAGAACATCTCTACTCTTAATTAATTTCATGACCAGATGCTTAATCTTCATTTTTTGAGTAATAAAATTTTAAAAGGTTGATGACTTTTATATAGATAAGTAAATAGATTAACAAAAAATATAATAATGTCACACAATCAGTGACTTTTATATATATAATTCACTAAAATCTTATTTTTTATTACTATTTGAATTTAGGATAGTTTGAAATTGTTAAGTGTATTGGAAATTACGAAAATTATGTCTAGAAGTTAATATTTTATTATTTAATGGACAAAATTTAATTATTCAATAGGAATAAAAATTGATTTATTTGTTTAAGATGAATAATATTACTCTAAAATGAAAACCCACGTGTCTTTAATACATAAGCATTAAATAGTAGACATATTTGCTCATTCTCACCAATTAAATTCAAGGTGGAATTGCCAAAACTTGTGCCTTCGCTTTAATAAAGACTATTATGGTAGAATGTTGATTAAGGGATATGAAATACATTATAGCAAAATTAATATTATATTAATTACATTATTTTTTTAATTTCATAATTAGGTAATTAACTAGATTACACATATTAATTATTTAACATAATTTTGGCACAATATTTATCGAAGTAAAAAAAAAATTATGTTTAGGTTAAATATCTACTTTCATGACATTACAATTTTAAAGAAGGCTAAGTCAAGAGTTATTAGATTAGTAAAAATATTTTTACTAATTTAAAATTATTGACTAATTTAAATAAAATTTTACTAAGTAGCAAACAAGATTTTCAACCAATATGTGAACATACTAAAATTGGCAAACTAGTCCACATATATTCAGGGTTTTTTCCTTAATATGTAATTATCTAAATTTATATATTTTAAGTAATTAAATATGTTTATTTTCTAATTTCAAGATAATTTTAAGAAACTTTTTCTATTAAGTAAAAAGGTCAAAAAAAATTATTAACAAAAAAACCATTTAAAATTTAGTCAAAAGAAAATAAACACCAACTAAGAAAATATATAAGTTAATTTTTTATATATTTTTTCATAAATATATTTCAGATAAAAAAACAATTTCAGTAAAAAATATAAATAAAATTATTAATTTAAGTAAAAAAAATTAGTATTTAGAACTATTTTGATAGGTTGACTATTATTTTTGAAAGAATTATTTCCATTACTATCTCTTAAGGCAAATAAGAGAGTTGCTAATTTTGATCAATTTAGTTTAGAAAATATTTTGCACCTTCCATTTACGTTTAGGAGTTAGAATCCCTTTCAAAGAGTGATTGACATAAAACTAGTTGATTAAACTTTCAAAATATAGAACTCTTTTTAATTTCTTTTAAAAATTAAATTTTGAACTTTAACCCATTCAAAATCTATGTTTACACTATTTTTATTTTAAATAAAGAATATATTTGAGACTCAAATATAATTAATTTTAATAAACAATTTATAAATAAAAAGTATATATTTATTTAATTATTTTATTTGTTAACACTAAATAAAAGTAGGATAATCAAATATATCTTTAAAAATATTAAAATTAAAATAAATTTTATTTTATTTTTTAAAAAGAATAGAAACCCATTAAAAGAATGTGTTGAATATAGTTATTTTTTTAATATAATTATTTTATTTTATTTTTATTTACAAAAAAGGCTCTTCATCTTGTTAATTAAACCAGAGCTATGTCAATTTATTTATTTACTTATTTTATAGTTGTAATTTCTTTGTTACAATTTTTATAATTTTTTCATTTTCTTAAAAAGGGTAATAACATATCTATCCCGAACTTTGCCAAAACAATAAATAATAACTTATTTTTGTAATTTTAATAAATCAGTTTCTTAATTGTTGTTATTGTTTTAAAACTTTCACAAAAATTTGTTATAGATCAATTATTAAAATTAAGTAAATTATATCTTAATTTATTATTTTAGTAAAATTTAAAAATAAAATTATTACCTTTTTTTCAAAAATTTGAACTATAATATATATTAAAAATTATAATAAATAAATTAAAATATTTAATAAAAAGGATCAAGAAAATATGTGTTCTGCATAACTATATCTTTAAATAAAATAAATGCTAACATTCTAGTATTAATATATATGAATATATTGTAAATACTTTCACTTTTTTTAAATTTTATGCCCCTGGACCAATGAAAAATACTGAAAAGAATTAGAAATTATAATAAAAAAGATAGAGTTACATTTGAGAGATTATTGAGTATTATTTATGTGTTTAGACAATTAAATTATTTAAAATATAATTTAACTATCAATTTAAAGTGGGAATGACTCATAAATTATGTTTGAGAATGTTATTTTTTGTAATATAGATAAGAGTAACAATTCAAGTTAGCGCATATTCTTATTATGTCAAACAAAGACATAACATATTTTAAATTAACTGAAACTTGACTTATTTAATAATCATGTCAAGAACTAAAATTTTAACTTAACTTATTTATTAAATGAGTTATTTATTTAATAATCGCGTCGTCTATTTAATATAAGTACTTTATATATTTCAAAATATTTAAAATATTATTTACGCAAATGTTAATATATTTTATTATAAATACTATTAAATATTTTTTAAAATATTAAAAATACAATTAAACTTTTAAAATATAAAAGATATTAAATAAATATATTAAATTATATATAGAATAATTATTTAAATAATTAATTATGTCGTAAATAAATTAATGTGTTAAGACCTCTAAACTCAAACCTAATTTAATTATTAATTATGTCTATAATTATTATTTATTTATTAATTATATTATTTTAAATTAATTCAATCTTTTTAATTTAATATCATATTTATGTCGAGTTATGTAAAAAATTATCACCCCTTACTACAGAACGATTATATAACAATACGATAAGAAAAAGTGACAAAAATAGAAGTGTTGAAAAAGCGTCACGGCTTACAATAAACTTGTTTGTATTGCATTACTACCAATAAAATAAAATTGTAAATATAATCGGTAATGGGGATGGGGGTTGGTAAAGGTCAGCAAAGGAAGGTGAGGGAATAAACAAAGGCAAAAGTGTAGAGTTAAATTCCAGTACAACACATCACCAGTAACGTGCGATAGTACATGCAACAGACATCATTGAATGCCTGGTGGGCCCATCATTTTATCAACTATTTGACCATAAACACGATCTAGTAGGACCCAGCAAAAATTGTAGGGGCCACCGAGTTAGACAGATATTATGTTACTGTCGTAGTGGTACTGCTATAAAAAACAAAGCGTCGGTGATCCGGACTCTTACCAAAAATAATAATAATAATAATAAAATAATAAAAATATCTCATGAGAAATTGTAGTTTTTAATATTATAAAAATTGATTTGCGTGGTGAGAGTAGCGTGAGCGTGACGTAGTGGGCCCCACAAGAGGAATGATCCATGTGAATGTGATCCGAGTTACTCAGTTGAGGATGGCACGATCTTTTAAGAGAGAGAAGAGGGTTTTCCTCTGTTGGGCTCCTATTTTTCTCAATTTATTTATGAGATAATAATATTTGCATCCATAAACTTTATTAAAATAACAAATAAAGATAAAGTTTGATAATTATAATAAATTAGTCCCAAGTTGCAAGTTAGTAAGTTCAATCGTTTAATTAGTTTTATATTGGTCCCTAATATAAAAAAATTTTAGATTGTTATATTGTATTTGTGTTATGTCAAATATAGTTATAGTATATTTTAAATTAATCCAAATTTAATCAATTTAACTTATTTATTAAATGAGTTAAGTCCATTATAATCACATCACTTAATATTATATTTTATATTTTTAATATATTTTCTAAATATTCACAATATTTGCTACTCAAATGCTAGTTCTAAATAAAATTAAAAACTTGTTAAAAAATTACAAATATAACCGAATATTTTTATTAAATAATAAATGAATTGATATGATATAATTATAAAAATAGTTTACATATCATAAATGAATTTACATATTATAAAATCTAAACTCACATCTAATACAATTATAAAATTTGTCACTTATTTAATAGTTGTATTATTTTAAATTAATTCAAACTCACTAATTTCGTATTATGTTAGTGTTAGATTGATGATTTGTGTCAAAATTGTTAGAGATGAAATTGTTGTAATTAAGCAAATTATATTATGATTTCTTGTTTTCCTGAACTTTAGGGACCAAAATCTTGTTACTTTATTTATTCCATGGAATGCCAGCTTGTCGGTTATCATTGGATTTAGATTGCTGTTTCCTTGGGGCCATTTCAACCCCTACAAACTTTTTCTTTACACCTTTTTCGTGGAAAGGGATAATAACATTTGAGACCCTATACTTTTATGTTTTTATAATTGTTGTAGTCCCTAAAGTAAACTCTATTTAGTGAGTGAAGTATTTTTTTGCGTTAAGTTAAATTATTATGGTGATCAATATAACAAAGGTAAATTTTTGTCATTTTATTAAGAGTTACTAAATTATTAGGAACCTATTGCTTATAAAAAAAAAACTGTATTTTATTTAGAAGAACAGAAAAATTTAGGATTTAAATGTAATTATCTTTTTACCCATTAAAATTCTAGTAACTAGTACAATCACTCTTATGCCGTATATAAATATAATAATAATTAATAAAAAATAATTGTTAAAATTTTAAATTTTAATAAAATATAATATAGTTATTTGTATTTATTTTTTTCCTCTTTGTTGGATGTACTTAAAATAGAAAGTGTAGGAGGATTGGAACTATACTTAATTATTTGATTATATTTAGGACATTAATTTCTTTGATCAAGATATAAAAAGAGGAAAAGGCAAGAGTGATTATTTAGCAAATAAAATCAAATTGTCAAATGTAGTGACAAGAAAGTGGGATGGGATGTTACTTAATAATTATTTATTATTAATTAATATATTGAAGCAAGAGTTTCATTGCTTTAACAAATTCTCACTTTTTGAGGCTATTTTCAATCATATGAAAAATGGAAGGGCTATAACCAAAATTTTTGGAGGTGTAACTCTTTCTTTGAATTTGAAATGTTTTTAATACGACTTTTTTAATAATTTTTCTACTTCAATTTTAAATATAAACCGATTAGATTTAAGTAAAACTACGCTTCTCAAATTATATTCTAAAGTTTTTATTGTAAATAATGTAGAAACTGAGTTTTTATTGTTTTATTATCTCATATATTAGTTTTAATTTATTTAAAATGGTAAGCATTTTGAAAACTAATTAATATATGAGATAATATGGTATTGACAATTAAATTTTCATATTACATTGGATGATATTCTTGTGATATAGGTTGAGAAGCTAATACTATTTATAATATTCCTAAACTTGGTCAAAATAATAAATTAGGATAGGATTTGTTAAATTTTAATAATTTAGGTTTGAGATAATATGATTTACCTCTTGGGTTTTGAAAAAAAAGGAGATACCTTAACTTTTTAACTAGTTTTATATACTCTTTTCACTTTTAAAAAAATTTGAGATACCCCTAAAATAATATTCTCAGCACTTTTTTAAATATAAATTAACTATTTTATCCCTCATTATTAGAACATATAAAATTATTTAATTATTTTTTATTAAAATAGTCTACTAAAAAATTATGTATAATTAATATTATTAAAAATCTTACTAATTGTCAACTTTTATAATATTAGTTATAAGTAAATTTTAACAATATCAATTATAAACACTTTTACAATATAAAATTTACTATAAGAAATTATTAAAAATTTGACAATATAAAATTTTTTAGTTGTAAGAAATTAATTGTAAAACTTTTCCTATATATTGTAAAAAATTGATAGTGAATTTTAATAATATTAATTATACATAAATTTTTAAATAGATTATTTTAATAAAATGATTAAGTTTAAAATTATATATATTTAATATTGTTAAAAAATTAACAAACTTAAAAAAAATAATTAACAATTAAAATATTATTATTTATAAATTAATTATTATAATAATATAATGTTGATTATTATAAAGTAAAAATAAGAGTTTATGGTAAAATAATTTTCTATGTTTTCTAATAATAAGAGGTAAAATAATTAACTTATATCTAGAATATTGCTAAAAATAGTGTCTTAGAGGTATCTTAAGTTTCTTTAAAAGTAAGAGGGATATCTAAGATTAGTTAAAAAATCACTGAGTATCTTCCTGTTTTTTAAAAGGGAGAATGCCCAATACCCCTATTGTTTTAATTAATACCCCATCATCCCCTTATATTTTTTTAAATACCCCATTACATCCTTGAATTCCTATTTTACTTTTCAATAATTCAAATATTTTCATTTTTATTATTTGTAATTCAAACATGAATTAATTGAATTGAATGGCAAAATCGAAAAAAATAAGAGTTAGGAGATAATGGGATATTAGAGAAAATATAAGGAGGTGATGAAGTATTAACTAAAAAAATAAAGGGTATTGGACATTTTCCCTTTCCAAAATTCAGAGGGGTAAATCACATTATCCTCTTTAGTTTTTTAAATGTTGTTAGGAAAAATAGAAAATGAATGGTTAAAATTGAATAAATTATATTTTAATTTGTTATTTTAGTAAAATTTATGAATAAAAATATTATTATCCTATTTTGATTATATTTCTTCCATTTTATTATTACTTTTAAGGTTATTTCACCTATAAAATATCAAATATTTATCTCTATTGTTATTCGGAGATAATTTAGGAGTGTTAAATATGCCTTAAACCATATGTCCAAGAGACACCACCTTTATATTGAGCAAATAACAATATTAAATATCACACTCAAGTCTTGTTCTCTAATGAAAAATAATATGTTGAAAAATTTAGAAAAAAATAATTATGAGTATGAAATCATCAACTTGAATAATCAATTAGGTTGCATTGACTACTGACTACCTAGACATAAATTCAAAGGACAAAAATTTTCGAACAACAAAAATCAATGTTGATTTTTGAGTGATAACAAAGCAATATTACCTCTTATTTAATTTAGCAAGAAATCAAAGCAACTCGTTTAACTTGTATAAATAAACTAACAACCAAACTCAAATCAATATTGTCTTATTGCATGTAAAGTTCATAAAACCTTTTTATTTATTTTATGGCCTTATTTAATATGGTTTGTATTGTTGACAAAATGACATTCTCCAAAAAGGCCATAATCCTCAATGGGGGTTGGTGAGTGTTTGGTGAGTGCTTGTCAATAACCTCAAATCAACATGAATGACAAATCTCAAACCCACCCGAGGAAAGTATTTATTTTTAATTTATTAATCATCAACTATACTATAGCCCACCTTGTTAATATTAAATTTACTATCATATAACTAAAATTTTAAAGTTTATGTGAAATATTTTAAGTTTTGCGTTAACTATTTTGAATTAAAATTTTAATTTTGTATAAATAACTATAATATTATGTGGGTATATACTAATTATTATTTTTAGTATTTTGAAGCTTTGAAAATTGAAATTACACCAACCCAAAGTTCAATTCAATGGGAATATAGGAAAGGGTCAAGAGTGAAGTGGAGGGAAGGAAAGTGTCATAATCAAGTGGGTTGGTAGTACTAAAGCCTATTGTAATTGTGTTGTATGTATAAGAATAATAAAAAATCAAAAGGATTGGTGTGAATAAAATGACAAAAATGCCCCTCAACAACCCATGATCCACCAACTATATGGTAAAAAGTACAACTTATGTTACACCAAGATTTCCTAACATTACCAACTTTAAGTCTTTAACAATGACATTATGACAACATCATCCTCTCTTTTCACCAAAGGATTGATGACTAGAAGATACATGTTCATTTTTTTAACCTTTTTTTTTATTAAAAAAATTGTAATATTATTTCCTTTCAGTTTTATCCAAAAATTTGATAGTATTTGAGCATGTGCTTTATTGTTGTATGTAAGATTCAAAGGATCAATTTAACATTGTTATCACTTTAAAAAAAAAGATTGAGAAAAGGATATATACATCCTTAAATTTCCATTAAAAAGACAATTTTGATCCCATTAATTTAAAAGATACTTACATTAATCTATTTGTTAAAAAATTTTGTTAATCTGAATTTTTTAAATTTTTTCTGTTATAAGTTACTATAATACCGTCTTAATCTTAATTATTTTGAACATTAAATGTACTTTAATACTTTTATTCTTACTTAAATTTAATGATTAAATTACCAGACTGTGTATTTTAAAACCAATAAAATTAAAATTTTGTGATTTACCAAATTATAGGGGTGACATGTCCTTTTTTAATATATTTGAAAATTAGTAAATTGAACTAAGTTCTTATTATTAAATAAATTTTGTTTGGTATTAATACAATGAGTTTAAAAAGTTATGATTGTGAATAATCGCCAAAATAAATATAGTTGAAACTTTAATTAATTAGTCATTTATACAACAATAGAATATTTTGGTGCATTGTCCTTCTTTAATTCTTATTTTCATATTGCCTTTTAGATTTTATAATAAAATTTCTCAAATTTAACTTGAGTTAAGGTGCAAAGTTTCATTTTTTTATATAAATTATTGTACAAATTTGGATTATTAAATTAATGTAGCTAAAGTAATTGTATAATTATTGTAAATATTAAATTTAATCTCAATAATTAAAATTATATTGATTCAATTAACTTAAAATTTTACCTTGCACAGTTGATAAGTAGAGAAAAGATTTAAGGGCCTATAACATTATTGCCTAATTACTAGTAGTAGAAACATTTTAGCAACAATAAGAGATTTAAGAGGAAAATTGCGACGCTAGACAGTAAGGGTACAGGGTGTCGTCTCCTTCAATAATTTAGGACAATAATAATATGAGAAATTGACTTATATAAAATTTGGAAAAAAGGATGTAAACACAAATAACATATAGCTTTAGCAAATGGACAAATTCCTTTGAACCCAAACTCTCATAATAAGCATGTTTGGGCGGTTAGGGCACAAGCCTTCCTTTACCTTTAAAAAGACGTGTTTTTGAACCCTACAAAATATATGACTTCTTTGACTGTACGTACGATTCTTTTTTACGAAATATGACACTTATCTCGCACTCTATATGCAAAGATCTTTAGAATAGGTTACAATAACATGCATCTAAATTTTCAGTAGAACTCTAGATGCAATACTAGTAGATATGCTTGTATTTAAAAAAAAAAAAAAATTCTCATATTAAAAAAATTCTAATATTTTTTAATGATATTAAAATAAAATAATATTATTTTTATTAAAATATTCTCAATTTAAATAAACACATGGAAAATAACTTATCATAATTAATCAAAATAAAATGTTTTTTAGTTTTATTTAAAAATAAAAACTAAATAAATCTTGAAATGACTTTATAATTTGTAACAATTAACTTAAGTAAAATACTACTTTTTATTGAAAAAAATAACAAACTAAATAGACTCATGAACGGGGCTTGAGATAACATGGGTTGTAATATTTTACAACTTTTAATTTTATCCAAATATTATTTTATATATAAAAAATTTAAAAATCAAAGGGTTTGAGTTATAATTGATTATTGTTTTTATAAATGTTATTAAGTTAAAATTTTATTTAAAAATAAAAAATTAAATAGTTTTAGTAACTAATAAACTCATAGAAATAAATAAATTCATTAATAAATATTTAGAAAAATACTAAAAATATGATCTATTTACCTAAACTATTTTATGTAAACTAATGTGACATGATAATATTGGTTGAATAAAAAATGAAAGTTAATCAAATTAATAAAAATAAAAAGTACATAGACAATATAATAACTAAATCATAATGTCACGTCATCTTGTATTCAATGGTTTATATAGAGAGTTTGTATTTTTATATTACTTATAAAATTTTTTAAATGGAATAATATATTTCATTTGATTCAAATTTTTTTCAATAATCTTATCTTATTGGTATAGTAATTATTTTTAATTTTTAAACAAAAATAATAATGACTTATTAAGGCTTATTTGTATATAATTAACGTTTTAAGAAATACATGTATATTACTAAAACTTATTAAGAGTTATTATAATTTTTTCTTTTACATAATTGATACTTTTATAAAATAAATATATATTGTTATTCCAAACAATAATTTGGACTTAGAAGCATATGTAAATTTCTAACACATGAGTGGATATTTGTCAAGTGCTATGAACTATTAGGGTATTTATTTTTATCACAAACTTAGGAAGTATCTATCAATCTTTTCTTTTTAATTTTTTTTCCTCAAACTTACTTTTTATCCAAAATTATAAAAAAAAAGGCAAAAAGTTTAAATTCCTACCGACTTCCAACCAAACTCAATATTTAAAATTGATTTGATTAATAACATATAAGTAGGTAAATAAACTTTGTCTTTGTCAATTTAAGTATAATACATATCTCATAATACGAGAGAATATAAATATTTTTGTTATATGAGATCTTATTACAACTATGGTTATTAGGTACGAAACTGTTATGGGAGAAAATACAACTAGACACGTGGCGAAAAATAAGCCTACAAAAGTCAGAATCAGCTTGCTACGAGATAACCCACTTTGCACCTACCTTAAGGCAGGACATGGTACAAGCCCTACTCGCTATGAATAAGTAAGACCCACTGTGAGCTGGGCTCCCTGTTGAGTATCGCCAACGCATTCGCCATTTGAGCGGTTATATAAGACCCACTGTGAGTTAAGCTCCCTACTGAGTACCGTCAATGTATTCGCCATTTGAGCGGCTAGGTAAGACCCATTGTGAGCTGGGCTCTCCGCTAAGTATCGCCAACGAATTCTCCATTTGCTGATATTGCCCAACGTGACCATATACTGTAGCATGAATAAGACTGCCCATGTGGCCATATACTGTGGCGCGTGTGGAACCGCCTATGTGACCATATACCGTGGCACATGTGAACACGCCCATGTGACCATATACCGTGGCACATGTGGAAAGACGTAGCTATATACTGTAGCACACCAAAATAGACAAGGAAAATAACTTCATTTCTCTATTGCGCCTCAGAACGGCCAGACCTGCCTCCAATAAATAAGAGGTTTACCCTTCTGAGTAAGAGGGGTAGAATACCCAACTGCCTAGGTAAGTGGGACGCCCAACTGCTCAAGCACCTAGGTGCGCGGAAGCCCACCTCATTGTGCCCTAAAAGAATCCCTAAAGTATCCTAACACAGAAAAAAATATCTTGCGGGGACCACTTCAAAGGCAGGAGACAGCACTTGGTCTTGGCAGCAGCCAGGCTGGTACTGTGCAGATCCTGCCTGACATTGTACAGACAGTGCACAGAGCCCAGGTGGGGACCATTTAGAGCCCAAGTGGAGGACCATGTGCCAGTTGGGTAAGTGAGGTTACACCACTTGTCTACCAAGGTATAGAGCAATCTCTTTGACTAATAGAGGGTCGACACGTGTCCAATGAGCTTGGATAATGAAAAGCTCATTAACCCTAACTTGCCACGTGGCATTTGAGCTGGGCCACCAAGAACCAATAAGAGAAAGACACGTTAAAAAGTAAAAACCCTAAAACTAGGGCAAAATAGGTCATTTAATCAGGTATGAATATTCCTTTGCTTCATATAAAAATGTATTTTCTTATTTGTAAAAGGACAAGTCATTTAGCCATAAGATTCCTAGGACATGGGCTCTCTTCCTAAGGAGGATTCCCTCTTTTCTTCTCCCATGATCATGTACACAACCTCTATAGCCAAAAACTCCATGAACACATATAGAAACCTATAAAAAAGTCCATTGTTCGTCCCCTTAAATCTTTGTCTACCTGATTGGTGACCTTAGCAAAGTCTTCTCCTTGTGCTTCTTCCTCATCACCTTGGTATACCTTTGATTTACTGACTTTAAACGGAGATATCTGTGCCCTCTTCATTTTCTCTTCGATTAGATACTGACTTAGGCATCAGAGAGGGGTCGCCAAAAAGGCGACTCCTATCTGAGCCCTGCTCTGTTTCGCAGGAAGTCGCAGACCAGTTCGGTGGAATTCTTGGGTTGAAAGTGTTCGAGCGTGAAAGAAAATATGTTGGATAGTTATTTGGGAGTGTAGTGTCACTTGAGGGGTCTTGGAAAGTTTCGGAGTCATCAGAGTTAAGCTGGGAGCTGAGAGGTGGTTTGAGGCACTGAGTTGGGAAGTGGTCTGAGGCAGTGAGCTGAGAGGTGGTATGAGGCAGCGAGCTGGGAGATAGTCTGAGGCAGTTAGCTGGGAGATGGTCTGAGGCAGTAAGCTGAAAGGTGGTTTGAGGTAGTGAGCGAGAATGTGGTCCGAGGTAGTTAGCTGAGAGGTGGTATGAGGTAGTGAGCTGAGAGACAATCTGAGGTAGTGAGCTGGGAGGTAGTTTTAGGTAGTGAGCAGGAAGATGGTTTAAAGCAGTGAGTTGAGAGGTGGGCAGACTTTGACATTGTATGGGTAGTTGAGCAGTGGTGCAGCAGGGCGGTTCTTGGTGGTTTGGATTGTGGACTTGGCTCGTATTTGCACGCTTTACTCGAGCCATTTGGCTACCTCGGATGTATTTATTACATTCTTCTGTGTGGGTGCAAGGTTTACAAAAATTGTGCATCAACAGAAACATTACACAATATTGATTGATATAATAGTTGATTCGACATAATAATGAAATCTAATTTTTATTTAACAATAAAAATGATCATTTATACTATTTATAACATATCAAAATTAACAATTTTAAGAAAAAAATATTAATTCTATTATAGTAATACAATTGTATGCTACTGTTTAGTTATTGTACTTTATGGTCATTCACATAACAATGTATCTATGAAATTAAACTTAAGAACGAACCCAAAATTAAAATTAAAGGACGAAATGCTCACTTGTTAAAATTTAGGGTTAAAGTATAAAAATATTAGTGAGATATTGAAATGCAAATTTATTTAAATTCTAAATGTAAATTGTTATGGGAGAAAATATAACTAGACATGTGGTGGAAAGTAAACTCTTGAAAGTCTGAATCGGCTCACTACGAGGCAACCCATCTCGCGCACACCTCAAGGTAGAACATGGTGCAAGCCCTGCTTATTGCCCACTGTGAGCTGGGTTCTCTACTAAGTATCACTAACGCATTCGCCATTTGAGTAGTTAGGTAAGACCTACTGTGAGCTGGGCTCTCCGATGAGTATCGCCAACGTAATTGCCATTTGAGCGGCTAGGTAAGACCCACTGTGAGCTGGGCTCCCTGCTAAGTATCGCTAACTAATTCTCCATTTGCTGATATTGCCCAACGTGACCATATACCGTAACATGAATAAGACTGCCCATGTAGCCATATACTGTGGCGCGTGTGGAACCGTCTATGTGACCATATACCGTGGCACATGTGAACACGCCCATGTGACCATATACCGTGGCATATGTGGAAAGACGTGGCTATATACCGTAGCACGCCAAAATAGACGAAGAAAATAACTCTATTTCTCCATTGCGCCTTGGAACGGTCGGGCTTGCCTCCGATAAATAAGAACTTCGCCCTCATGAACAAGAGAAGTAAGATACCCAGCTGCCCTATACAAGTGGGACGCTCAGCTGGTCAAACACCTAGGCACACAAAAGTCCACCTCATTGCGCCTCTAAAGAAATCCTTGAAATAGCCTGACACACAAGAAAATATCTTGCGGGGACCACTCCAAAGGCAGGAGACAGCATCTGGTCCTGGCAGCAGCCAGGCTAGTACTGTACAGATCCTGCTTGATATTGTGCAGTCAGCGCACAGAGCCCAGGTGGGGACCGTTTTGGGCCCAGGTGGGGGACCATGCACCAGCTGGGTGAATGGAGTCGCGCCACTTGCCTGCAAAGTACATAGCAATATCCACTCGACACGTGTCCAATGAGCTTGGATAAGGGAAAACTCACCAACCATAGTTTGCCATATGGCATTTTAGCTGGACCACCAAGATCCAATGAGAGAGGAACATGTGGAAAGGTAAACATCCTAAAACTAGGACAAAATTGATTATCCAATCAGGTATGAGCATTTCTTGATTTTCATATAAAAAAATATTTTTCTTGTTGAAATGGGATAAGTCATATTTTTTTTTTGTAGCTACATTATTCCTAGGAGAAGGGTTATCTTCCCAAAACGGATTCCCTTTCTTCCTCTATCATGTACACAGCCTCCATAGCCAAAAAGCTAGATGAACACACATAAAAACCTTGAAAGAATACCCACTGGGGACCTCCCTAAATCCTGGTTTACCTGATTCGTGACCTCGGCAAGATCTTCTCCTTGTGCTTCCTCCTTACTACATTGGTATACTTTTGATTTTCTTCATTTTAGAGGGACATATATATGCCCTCACCATTTTCCTCTTTGTCTTGAGGCTTACTTAGGCATTGGAGAGGGGTCGCCAAAGAGGTGACTCCTGTCTGAGCCCTACTCTGTTTTGCAGAAAGTCGATGACCAGCTCGGTGGAATCCTTGAGTTGAGGGAGTTCGGGAGTAAAAAAAGGTGGGTTGGGTAACTAGTTGAGAGACGGGCAACAAGTGTAGTGTCGCTCAAGGGACCTCGGGAAGTTCCGGAGTCATCGGATTCGAGCTGGGAGCTGGGAGGAAGTCTGAGGTAGTGAGCTGAGAGGTAGTCTAAAGCGATGAGTGGGAAGGTGGACAGACTTGGGCATTGTGTGGGTATTTGGGCAGTGAAGCAGCAAGGTGGTTCCATGTATTTTGAGATTGTGGATTTGGCGCGGACCAGCTGGGTGGAATCTTTGGGTTGAGAGTATTCGGGCGTGACAGGAGGTGAGTTGGATAGATATTTGGGGAATGACCAATAGGTATAGTGTCGCTTGAGGGATCTCGGGAAGTTCCGAAGTCATCGGAGTTGAGCTGAGAGCTGGGAGATAGTCTGACGCAGTGAGCGAGGAGGTGGATAGACTTGGATATTGTGTGAGTATTTGGACAGTGAAGCAGTAGGGTGGTTCTTGGTAGTGTGGGATTGCGGACTTGGCTTGTATTTACACGCTTGACTCGAGCCATTTGGTCACTTCGGGTGCATTTATTACATTCTTCTGTGTGGGTGCAAGGTTTGCAAAAATCGTGCATCAACATAAATAATACTTCTTTTTTTTTCCTTAAAATGTATGAATATAGGTGATAAATTATTTGTCTTTACAAAAATAAAAAATCTACATACTAATATTTGATGTATATAGCATTTTAGAATATTATGTATATTTATACTTATATTTTATAAAAATTTTGATTATGTGATAATATTATTCCAAGTACATAGGGAGACCCAAAAAAATTTAGATAGGACTTAAATTTAAATGTTAGTAAAAGAAAATTGATAAAATAAGAATATTTTTAATAAATAAATTATTAACTCATTCAAGTATTTGGTTATTCAAATATAAGTAAAATCTTTTAACTTAATTACATTAATATATTTATAATAAGTGTTCATATATAAATTTAAAAAATAATTTTTAAATATCTGAATAATTTTATTCAAATTTTAATCATAAACAAAAAAAATATTTCCTTTAACTACCAATATTCTTTAGCCTAATGGTTAAGAGTCACTGGCCAAAAAGAGCATTTAATATTATCATCTTATCCGCTCTCTTTACTATTAAGTTTTCAATCAAATGCAAATAAGAACTAAAAATTTGTGTCCCGATTTTACGTTAAAAAAAGGGTTAAGGTGTTCCTTTCCTTAAAAAGATTATATCATAATATGACAACACAATTTATTTTACACCTCTAATAATATATGCAACTTGAAAAAATACTTTTATAATATATTTTATTATTTAGACCCAATTTAGGATTTTTAGTGGATTTTAAAATAATTTACTTATATTGTATTATAAAAATAATCAATTTTAAAGAAAATTAATTTAATATTTGATCAATTTTATTTTTAAAAGTGTTGTAAATTTTAAAAATAATTTTTTACATTTGATAAATTTTATGGTTACAATGTTGTCGTATACTAGTTATCAAAATGTAAATAATGAATAGAAATGAATAAGAATTAAGTTTAGAGAAGTATTTGTCTATATATGTATATACACTTACCACTTAAAATAATATATGGCACAAAACATAACATTCTTAATTATATTTTTTAAACAAATAAAAAATAATAAGATAATAAAAACAAAAAATATTTTAATTATAGCGATTTTATTTTTTAATAAAACTGAAATTTAATTATTATTTTTGGGTTAATTTTAAAAATTTTTAATTTTAAATAAGTATATTTAGTATTATATTTATAAATAAAATTATATTTAAAAAAATAACTCTTTTTTTTAATTTACTATAAGATGGGTTGATTTTGTTAAAATGATTTCGATTTGTTTTTTTTACTAAACATCTAAAACAATTTTTAGTTTACTTTTTTCAACAATAATTGCAAACCGGCTCCTAATGTAATCTAATTCAACTAATATTCTTGAATTTTTACTTTAACAGAATGTTTCTTAATAATTTTAAGTTATGAATATAATCTATTTCTATAATTATTTTATGGATAATTAATTGTACTTCTTATTTTAGATAACAGAAAAGTAAAAAGTTGTTTGGATGATATTCAGAAATGTTTTTCATTTTTAAAAATAAAAATAGAAAAAAAATGTTTTGCTATATGTTTTACAAAATTTATTTTGCAAAATAAAAATATTTTTTTAATTCTAACTTTTTGTTACATTTTAAATTAAAAATTTTAAAATTAACTACAATTTTCTTACAATAATTACTCTAGTCATTTTTAAAAAAACGCCACATGCACTCTATTATTTTTTATTTCAGAACTTTTTTCAACAAATAGTAGCAAATTTTTTTTTATTTTAATTTTAAAATACAATTTTAAAAGCATTATCAAACACGCACGTAGGACTTAAGTTATTTTTTTTAATTATTTTTACGACTTAATTATATAAATAAATTTATAATTTATAACCAATGCAGGACTGCACAATCCGAGGACAAAATTGTACTTTCGAACGTGAGTTGTTCAAAACGGAAAAAAACAAAAACAACCAGGCCATCACCTCACCTCGCCCACCACTAGCCCCACCACTAGTAAACAATCCGAGGACAAAATGGTCCTTTCAATACGATAAAACTCTTTTTAAACCCCGAATTTCTCTCCACCAACTCACCAATTTCTCATCCCTCTCTCTCTGTCTCTCAAAATTTCTTCTCCTGTGAATACGAAAATGGATCCAGTAAACGTGTGGGGCAATTCTTCTCTCGCTAGCGTCGACCCTGAGATTCACGACCTCATCGAGAAAGAGAAGCGCCGACAATGCCGCGGCATCGAGCTCATCGCCTCCGAAAACTTCACTTCCTTCGCCGTTATCGAGGCCCTCGGCAGCGCCCTCACTAACAAATACTCCGAGGGTATGCCCGGCAACCGTTACTACGGAGGCAACGAATATATCGACAAGATCGAGAATCTCTGCAGGTCGAGGGCTCTACAGGCCTTCCATTTGGACCCAACCAAGTGGGGAGTTAACGTTCAGCCTTACTCCGGTTCGCCCGCTAACTTCGCCGCCTACACGGCGGTGCTCGAGCCGCATGATCGCATCATGGGGTTGGACCTGCCGTCGGGAGGTCACTTGACTCACGGGTACTACACTTCTGGCGGGAAAAAAATATCAGCCACTTCGATCTACTTCGAGAGTTTGCCTTACAAGGTGAATTCCACTACTGGGTATATTGATTACGAAAAGTTGGAGGAGAAGGCGTTGGATTTCAGGCCGAAGTTGATCATTTGTGGTGGGAGTGCGTACCCACGTGACTGGGATTACGCTAGATTCAGAGCTATTGCTGATAAGTGTGGCGCGCTTTTGCTCTCTGATATGGCTCACATCAGTGGCCTTGTTGCTGCTCAGGTATTATATCTGGATCTTCATTTTCCAATTCTTGATCAGGGTTTTTCTTTATTTTTACTATTATATGCTAGACATCAGATTCGGTCCTAGAATTTGTAGCTTTTAAATTGTGCTCTGATCTTGTTAATTTGACTGTTACATTTAACTAAATATGCAGATTTTGATCTAAGCTTTATGACTGAAGCATGCTATGCTTTGTGCTGGATCTTGCTTCGATTAAATATGAATGAGATCTCAGTGTCTTATAATACTATTTTGAGTAGCATTAAATTGAATTTGGCTACTGATTTTCAGATCTATTAATGCGAATGTCTGATAGAGTCTCATTTACATTCACTTTTTTGTATAAAATATGACCTACAATTTCAATATAAGTTCTAGAGCTTGTTTAATGCTAAAGCATGCAAATCTAAATTTCAAATATTCAGTAAATTCAATTTTATAAATTAATGCAGTATTTGGATTCTTACAATGGGTGTCCTTTGGTAGTGTGTTTCATATATTATTATATTTATTTGTTTATTTTATATATATTTTCTGGGTGCAGGAAGCGGCAGACCCCTTTGAGTACTGTGACCTTGTGACAACTACTACCCACAAGAGCTTGAGGGGTCCTAGGGCTGGTATGATCTTTTACCGAAAGGGTCCTAAGCCACCCAAGAAGGGCCAACCGGAAGATGCTGTTTATAATTTTGAAGACAAGATCAACTTTGCCGTCTTCCCATCTCTTCAAGGTGGTCCTCACAACCACCAGATTGGTGCTTTGGCTGTTGCCTTGAAACAGGCCATGACCCCTGGATTCAAGGCCTATGCTAAGCAAGTCAAGGCCAATGCAGTTGCGCTTGGCAACTACCTGATGAGCAAGGGATACAAGCTTGTTACTGGAGGAACTGAGAACCACCTTGTTCTCTGGGATCTTCGTCCTCTTGGATTGACTGGTAAATGGCTTGTATATTTACTTGTTTAAGAAATTTGGTGGTTTACAATGATTTCGTAGGTAAAGTTTTAACTCTTTGGTGCTATTCTTTGGCAGGCAACAAGGTTGAGAAGCTCTGTGACCTCTGCAACATTACAGTGAACAAGAATGCTGTGTTTGGTGACAGCAGTGCCTTGGCTCCTGGAGGAGTTAGAATTGGTAAGAATCGCTATCTGAATTGGCATTGATCAAACTCTAAGGTCTATATATGCAAATGCTAGGCCTCTTCTGATATAGAAGAATGAAGTAGACAATACTTCCTAATTCTACATTGCAGCCTAAGAGAATGAATGAATGATGGATGGGATTTTTGTTGACAGGTGCCCCTGCAATGACTTCAAGAGGTTTGGTTGAGAAGGACTTTGAGCAGATCGGAGAGTTCCTACACCGTGCAGTGGAGCTCACATTGAGCATTCAAAAGGAATATGGAAAGCTGTTGAAGGACTTCAACAAGGGTCTAGTGAACAACAAAGAAATCGAAACACTCAAGGCTGATGTTGAGAAGTTTTCATCCTCATTTGAGATGCCTGGTTTCTTAATGTCCGAGATGAAGTACAAGGATTAGGTCTAAAAAACTATACCATTCACTTGGGTTTGTCATGAAAACAAAATACAAGAGCAAAAGCAATTGCATCTATCTTTGAACTTTCATGTCAGTAGGTTAAAAGGTCGAAATGTTCTTTTTGATTTATGTTGTTGGCATTACAACCATGTATTTGTTTTGTTATTTGTTTTCCAAAAAAAAAAAAATGATATGGATATCCGTTTTATCAATAAGCAAAAAATTTATGTATTTGAGATCTTTCATATAATGGGTAACTGAAATTCTATCAGTTTTGTCCTATTATTCCCTTTATCAGCGGGACTTGGTTAGGGTTGACAATTTTGGTTATAGTGTGTTTAATTTTTATACAAAATTTGTCATATTTTTATTCTTAATTTTATGTTAATTTATATTTATTTTACTTAATTATTTGAGTTTTAATTGTCTAAAATTTGGTTTGAATAGAGTTAAGTGTGAGACAACTTTTTCTTAATAAAGGAGAACGAATTTAGAATGTTTTTGGAAGATCAAATGGGCAAATGAAAGAGGGAAATGACCAAAACAAGGAGGAGAGGAGTTTTTTTAACTATTTCCAGATTTTTTATGCTTTTTTTTAATAAGGAGAGTGAATTTGAAATGTTTTTAGAAGACTAAACGAGCAAATGAAAAAGGGGAACGACCAAAACAAGGAGAGGTTTTTTTTACCATTTGAAAATTTTGGAAGCTTGAAGAAAGAAGAGAAGGAAAAAGACGACAATTTGAAGCTTGTTAGAGACTGAAGTTCTTGATCTAAATAGAGTTTTATTTTTTGACTATTTACTTCTCTTTCTAAAATTTTTATTATGATTTTTAATTTGATTATGGTGTATTGTAATTTTATTAGGAACTAATTTTTCTTAACTAAGACAAATATATAATCTAGCTAAGGACATCAATTTTTAAAATTTGTGTTGTTTATGATTTCTTGTTCAATATTGAGTGTTCATTATTGTATTTAATACTTTTAAATATTCGACAAATATTTGAATGATTTGTGAACTATATTGATTTGAGAAGTGATTTATATGTTTTGATGATGTAATGAACACAATAAATTATATGTTAGATAGAGATATATTATTATGATTATTCATGTAGAATTAAGATAATTATCATTATGTTTAATGAATTTTCATGTATTTAAATTCACACAGAAATATAATGAATTAATATGTATAAGTATTTTTGGTAAATCTTGAGAAAGATTATAAAATAAATTAGGATAATTTTCTATTAATATAGGTAACAAATTGAAACAACACAATTTAAGAAATTAAGTTCAATTAGCTATGGTGAAGTCTATTACTCTAATGTTTTAATTAATTGAAATTCACATTTTTCGTTTTGTTAGTTCAATTTAAATTTTCGCAGACTCTTGTAATCAAAATATATTAATTGAATTCTTTAAATAAATTTAGGATTAATTATTTTTACTTATCATATATTACTTGTTAACGATAACGTGTACTTGCGTTTAATATAAAAAATACCACAACAATCCATAAATTCGACACAAAATTAACAGTAGGTTCAAGTTTACTTAAAATAATACGATTAATAAATAGATTATAATTTTAATTATGATATTTAAATTCGACACAAAATTAATAGATTTAAGCTCACTTAAAATAACAAGGTTTATAAATAAATCGTAATAATGTGATGCAATTAATAAATGGGTCGAATTATAAGGTCTTGACATGTAAACTTATTTATAACACAGTTAACTATTTGAATAATTATTTCATTTTAATTTATTTATAATTTACATATTTATTTTCATTTTTTACATTTAAAAAATATTATATTTATAATATTTTAAAAATATTAACTATTTGAATAATCATTTTATTATAACTCATTTATAATTTAATATATTTATCTTTTATATTTTAAAAATATTTAATAATATTGAGCATTTTAAAAAATATTTAATATTGTTTATAATAAAATTTATTAATATTTGAGTAAATAATATTATAAATATTTTAAAATATATATTAAAATATATTAAATAAGAATATAATTTTTAAATGGATGATACGATTATTAAACAAATTAGGTTAGAGTTTTAATTATTAATAAGATTTTAAATAGGTCAGATTTAGATTAACTTATAATATATTTTATTTTTATTTGACACAATATACGATAACATGAATTGCCACTTCCAAATTTGGCTCTCTCTCTCTCTCAATAAAGATTATTGGATTTACTTTTAAGAGTTAGATATTAAATTTAACACATAATTAATATATTGTAATTAATACCATTTAAAAATGCCTATACCTAAAGATATAAGAAATTGTGTGGATATATATAAGTTGACGGGAGAATTCTCGTTTTTTCCTGTTATTTAGTTTAATATCTTATTTTTCTTCTATTATTTTAAAAATATCTTGATTTTCCCCTCCGTTATATAACAGTGTTAAGTAAAATAACATATGTATCCCTAAACGTTGGACTATTATTTAAATAATAATAATAGTTTTAACAATATTCATAAAAATTTTAATTTATTAAAATATTATGATTATATTCTTATATAATAGTAATTAGTTAAAAGATTATTTTTAACTCTTAACTGAATATATATATAAAATAATAATATATATTATTTTAAAACACATTAAATATAAGTTTATTTAATTTTTGAATTTCTTTTCAACATTAATATTTTATTTATTTTAAAAATTATAAAATTGATTATTCAATTTTATTTGATATTTAGATCGATTTATTATATTTCAAAATTTAAAATTTAGATAATTTTCTATTCTAAGAATAATATATAATATTTTATTTGATATTTAATATAACAAATATTTTTTATATTGACTAATAGATATACATAACAATATATTGAAAAAAATATCATATCATTACCATTACATATAAAAATATATTTATATAAATTGATATGATAATGCTATATTATATTACTATATATTCTATATTTTTATAAAAAAAAATTAGTTTTAATATTTTTTAGTTGTGGAACTAATTTTTTTAGTTTAAAATATATATATTTTTGAGTTATGAAACTTATTATTATTTGAAATTCTGAAAAAATTTAATAACATGTGAGTTATGGCCCATTAACTTGATTAGTCACGACTAGTAGTTTTAAAAATATTTATAATTTTAAATTATTATAAAAATTATGCCTTTATTTAATAGTAATTAGTTAAAAAAATAAATAAAAATATAAAAAATATAATTTATTTTATTTATTTTCTAATACCTATGTAATATATTGTAAATTTTTAAGATTATATTATAATACAATAATATAAATATTATATTAGAACACATTTTATTTATAAATTAGTATTTTTTATGATTTATTTTATGTATTTTAATATCTAATTAATATATTAAATCATTAATTTATCGTAAAATAAATAAAATTATATTTTAGCTATAATATATCAATTAATATTTAGTTATCAATGTGTTATAAAATAATATATATTATTATTTTACATTTTATGTTCACATGAGAGTTGAAAATAATATTTTAGTTAATTACTATTATATAAGGATATAATTGTAACTTTTTAATAAATTAAAAATTTTATAAAATTATTATGACTATTTAAGTAATTATTTAAAATTTAAGAACTCATAGTATTTTACTTAATACAATTATATAACGAAAGAAAAAATCGAGACATTTTCAAAACAATAAAGAAAAAACGAGATATTAAGTTAAACAACAAAGGGAAAAACAGGAATACTCCTAAGTTGAATTGAATCATTTACTGAAAAAAATAGTTTCAAAGATATGACATTATTTGCTTCAATTGTTTTCAAAGACTTTATGATATAAAAGGAATGAGTTGAAATTTAAGCACCAAATTAACTTTAAATGTTATTTACATTAGCTAGTTTGAAATATAATATCTTACGATTATGTAATTTGAACTACTTCTAGAAATATCAAAATTTTAAAGACGTCTATGGGATTGAAGTGTTGGTTGAAATTAAAAGTACTAAATACTAGTACATTAAAGATGTATTGAAGTTAATCCCAGAAGAATGACATGAAACAAAGGTGATAGAAACAACGCAAAACCATGGCTTCCTTCATCAACACACTAAAAAAGGAAAAAGCGAAAAGCAAATAGATGTTGATTAATAATAATTTTCTTTTACATTATCATTTTTAACTTGATCTTGTATTCAATAACATCCTTAACTGACTTTGTACAGCATATATAGACCAGAAAGAGAAGATTGCTGGTATAACTAAACTAAACTAATTTTCTTTCTCACTCTCCCTCTATACATGTAAACAACAGAATGCATCTTCATACAAATGAAAATTCATTAGCAAATCTTCAATCAAATATTTCCTGGGCTTCAATTATACTGTGCTGACTGCAAAAGACAGTCCGAGACAAGTTAGTCGATTTGAACGTATAATCAAAATCAAATGAAAGTAGAAGCAAAACAATAACCACAGAGCATAAGTCATGGAAGAAAATAAGCTTACTGATCATCTTTTGAAACCCGATAATATTTTTCTGCATGTTGTCGTTGTCCAATTAGTTGAGCAAAACGTTCGTCGTGAGTAATTACAATTAGTTGGAAGTTCTCCTGGCCCTTCCTGTCCTCCATGATTCTTCAGGAAGGGGAAGACAACAAGATGAGTAAATGAAAAAGAATTTCCAGGTTAATAGGTGAAAGATGTAAGCAGTTTGTACCTGAGGAGAGCTGCTGCGAGACTCTCAGCGTTCGGACCATCCAAGTTTGTGGTTGGTTCATCCAATGCTAATATTCCACAGTTAAGGCAAAAAGTCTCGGCTAATGCTAACCGTATGATAAGGGAAGCAAGGACCTGAAACCAAACACAAGCTTTGGACTTGTACACCACCAACAAAAAAGAAGAAGAAAGTTTTGAAAACAGACTCTCTCTCTCTCTCTCTCTCTCTCTTGCTGGATGCATTTGAGGTTTACTCACCTTCTGACCGGCACTACATCTTCCTCTCATTTCTAGCTCTGCATCACCAGTCTGCATAAGAACCTGTATAGATTATAGAATACAATGGAGTTAATAACATTTGAAGTAATATGACAATGAACATCAAGAAGGATACAAATTGTTTTGATACCTTGTAGCTATAAGAACGAGTCCCAGCACCTTCGGAATCTGAATGAATCCTAATGTAATCTATATCTTGTCCTCTATATGTTTGCTGCCATAATTCTCTTATAATTTTATTTATTTCTTCCATTTTCATTGTGTGGAAGCGCATGAGTGCTCTTAAGGAAAACACATCAAAAGAAGAATAAGTTCAAAATTATAGTGGAAGGAATACATGACAGCCGAAATGAAAGAGTTTAACCCTTTTTGATTGTATAAACAAACAACCCAAAGTAATAACAGATACAGAATTTACATGAAAAGGAAAGTGCCAAAAATGTGAAAAAGGGGAAAAAAAAAAAATGCTACAGAGAAGTCAAGGAAAGCTACACCCTCATTTCACTGTATCATTTACAAAGAATGAATAGTGGTATTGTGAACAAAGAATAGATAACTTATTTGAATAGCTTACTTGTCAAGTGCATTGTAGTATCTATCCAGGTCCTTGTTTGCCATCTCAGTTGTCTGCCACAGAATTTCAATTTAAAATTACACAATGGAGCTAGTGATGATAGTGAAAATCACTTGAAGCAATTGCAGATATCTCCTACCTTAAGCTGGATTAGCTGATCGAAGTACCGTTTATCAATGTCCTTGTATTGTGACTGTTTAAGATCAATTTTATTCTTTGAAATGTTGCTCTGATAAACAGATAATGTCCCATGGTACCTGTTTAACTGTTGGGGAAGAAGGAAATCCACATGTTATTTTCTTTAAATGCAAATATGACATGAAACCAGAGGTTTGACACGAAATAGCAGAGTACATTAAAAGTGGAACATTTGAGCATAAAAAAAATCTAATAGTATAGTTCCACAAAAAAGGAAAAAAAAAATACTCCCCTAGTCTATCTAGGTTCTATGCCACCGAAAGCTTTTAGATTTTCAGCTATTGGACACTATTGCATTCATCATTAGCATTTGCAACAACAATGAAAAAGCAAAATCATACATAGGATGTTTCTCCATCGTCACTCTTTTTTCATTTCTAAATCAATTTGTTATTCTCCTACCAGAATACAATACGGACATGCCTTTATTTCTCCTGATATATGCTACTTACTGGAACATCCTTCTTATTCGGATAAGTAACATCCTAATCAAACAATTTTCCCGTCTCTCTGACGAGGTATACAACCAGATTCCTAATTTGTGCCATAAACAAGAACTAGTAACTACTAGATAAAGATTTAAAAGCTGGAAAAGGCCAACAGAATCACTCTTCATCTGTAAAAGAGTGATTACACTTGATGGAGAGAAATAAGATTCAATGTGGCTACAATCGACATGGCAGTGAAGGGATTTATGCAGTTAATGACACGACTGTCATAGAAGGTTTGGCAATTCTAGTAACTGCCATATGTTTACTTTACAACTTAAGGTATGCTGTTTATTCTCCACTCAACAACATCAAAATTGTTATAGGCGTGTAGCTTCGGTTTGGATAATGACAATGTAACACTTAAATCATATCAGAGCATCAAGGTTTAAGGCTCGAAATAGTGCAAATATGATGTTCAAAATTTACACCTCCAAGATTAAGGGAAAAGTACTGAAAAGGCATGATATTTGTAAGCTACTGGGCCCAGGTGCAGACCCCTATAGGCTGCAGTGAAGAATATAGGAGAATCCCCTATCACAATTTGAATTTCATCCAAAAAATGTAATCAATTTATATAAGCTAGTTAAAGCCTAAAATATTAATACCTTTGGACCTTTTACATCATGAACCGACAAGCTCTGTCCTTTTCAAAAATAAATCCCATCAAATCCTGGTGTAATCTCCTTTATAGAAATGGCTTTCAACTGAAACTGTTGTGGAATTGATTTCTTTCAACAATATGTTTTTTTTCTCAAAACTTAAATTTAGATAGAAATATGCATCAGAAAAATATCAATGGGTGTCATATTTGTAGAAAATATGGAAAGATTAGATAGTTGACTTTCCTGATTTCTAGGATTAGTTGTCTGATTTGTATAGCTATACTAATTTGATTATTTCCCAAAGTTAGGAAGTTAAATTAGGAATGTATAGTCCTATCTATTGAACCTATTGTACCAGTTATAATATTAATTTAAGAAACAAGAAAAAATTCTTCTCCTCTGTTTTTTCCTTGTGTTTGCGTTCATGGTATCAGAGCCATGGCAGAAATAAGCCTGGCCTGACCCCGTTTGGTTATGTTCACTTTTTTCCGTGTGCTTGTTTCTTTTTCTGTTCTGTTGTAATGGTGAAAAACACCATGCCTGGAGCAGTAGTAACTGGTGATACCAATTCTACTGGTACATTTATTGGAGTTGGCGCAAAGGCGCTATTACAGTTGGGACCTAGAAACCCGAATGGAAGTGATAGTTTTCCGGTGCAATTAACCGTTCACAAATTGAACGGTACGAACTATGTAGAGTGGGCACAATCCATTAAATTAGTGATCGATGGCAAGGGCAGACTTGGCTACCTCACTGGCGAGATGAAAGAACCTGAAAAAACTGATTCGACATGGAGGACTTGGAAGTCAGAAAATTCCCTAGTTATGGTCTGGTTAATCAATTCCATGGAGACTTCAATTGGGAAGACGTATTTATTTCTTCCCACTGCTAAGGATGCAATGCGGTTCAAGAAACATACTCCGATCTTGAAAATTCATCACATATTTTTGAGTAGACTAAGCAAGGTGATCACGAGGTTTCTAAGTATTACAACGAGATGAAGGTGTTATGGTAGGAGTTTGATCTCTGCTATGAAGATGATTGGGCTTATAAGACAGATCGTGTTCGTTATTTGAAACAAATGGAAAATGATCATGTTTATGAGTTTTTGGCAGGTTTGAATAAGAGCCTTGATGAAGTTCGAGGTCGAATTCTTGGCAGAATCCCTTTGCCATCAATTCGGGAAGTGTTTTCAGAAGTATGACGAGAGGCAGAACGACGCAGAGTGATGTTAGGAGAAAAAAACTCATCTGCTCCGGAAGTTTCAGCCCTAATAACGAGGGCCAATCACAATAAGTCCTCATCCCAAGCACGACAGACCAAGAAAGGAGACAAGGTATGGTGTTATCATTGCCATAAACAACGTCACACTAGGGAGACTTGTTGGGATTTACACGGAAAACCTCCCAATTGGAAGTAGCGGAATTTTAGTTAGTCAAACCATGACTCAAAGGCCTTCCACTCAGCCACCGAGGAGACTGGGAACACTGAAACCGCAGCTACAACACCTTCGTTCAGTAAGGAACAGTTAGAACAACTGTATAGACTTTTTCAGTCCACACAACTAACCCTATATCTTCTTCTTGTGCCTTAGCTCATAAAGGTAATTATCTACAATCTGCTGTCTTTAATATGTCTACTATTCCTATTTGTCCATGGATAATAGATTCAGGCGGCACAGATCATATGACAAGATGCTCTAAATTATTTTCTTCCTACAGTCCTTGTGCATGCAATCAAAAAATTAAGATTGCTAATGGCTCCCTCTCAGCAATTGCTGGGAAAGGATCAATCATTATCTCTAATACTCTCGTTCTTCACGATGTCCTTCATGTCCCAAATCTCTCTTGTAATCTTTTGTCTGATAAATAACTCGTGATTTGAAGTGTTGTGCTAAATTTCTTCCAAATTGCTGTGAATTTCAGGAATTGGATACAGGGAAGATGATTGGCAATGCTAAAGAGTATGGCGGTCTCTATTACTTTGATGATGGAAATTCTATGTGTCTGCAACCTCAATTTTCAAATCTTGGAGCATGCTTTAGTTCTATTGATAATGAAATAATGTTATGGCACCGTAGGTTAGGCCATCCTAGCTTTTCATATTTAAAGTATCTGTTTCCAAACTTGTTTCGTAATAGGATTTTGTCGTTATTTCAATGCGATATTTGTCAATTAGCTAAACACCATCGTGCATCTTTTCGAGTTCAACCGTATAAAACATCCAAGTCTTTTACCCTTATTCATAGTGATGTGTAGGGACCCTCTAGTACACTAATCAATTTCCGAAAAAAAATGGTTCATAACATTTATTGATGATCATACGCGTTTAAGTTGGGTCTATCTACTCAAAGAAAAATCTGAAGTAGAACATGTTTTTAAAATTTTTTATAATATGGTCAAAACACAATTTCAAAAAAAAATTCAAGTGTTTCGAAGTGACAATGGGAAGGAATACTTTAATCAAATATTGGGGTCGTTTTTCCTAGAAAAAGTAATTGTTCATCATAGCTGTTGTACTAACACTCCTCAACAAAATGGGGTAGCAGAACAGAAAAATAAACACCTCTTAGAAGTAGCTAGGTCCTTGATGTTTACAACTAGAGTTCCTAAATACTTATGGGGGGAAGCAATTCTTACTACTACATATCTTATTAACAGGATGCCATCAAGAGTTTTGAGCTTTCAAACACCATTGACAATTTTTTTAAAAAATTTTCCAATGTCATGTTTGACTTCAGACTTACCTTTAAAGGTCTTGGCTGTGTTGCATTTGTACACGTACATAATCATAATAGGGATAAGTTGGATCCACGGGCAATAAAATGCGTTTTTCTACGATATTCTCCCACACAAAAGGGGTATAAATGTTTTGATCCTAGTAGAAATTTTTTTTTTTTGTCACGATGGATGTTACATTCTTTGAGTCTCAAAGTTTTTTTAATCCTCCTCTTTAGGGGAGAAAAGGATATGAAGACTTGGTGTTTGAGCTTGACATGGGTATTAATGATTTAGATGGTAAGACAAATATTGAAACTGCTATTTTTAATCTTGATACCTTGAAACAGGATAAGAGGCCTACCTTAGTACCTGAACATAAAAGTGACACTAGGATAATAGACTAGGCACGCTTCAATGATGAGAGATTGTTCGGAAAAACTTACACCAAGGAAAAACGGATTCAAAGTAAGAAGTAGCTGTACTTCCTTATTGTCGAGAATCTGAGCCAATTCCAGATCCTAAAAACACTGAATCTGAAAATTCAGGTACAACCTCTAAATCTACAGAGTCTGAGTCTTAACCTGTTTCACAAGTACATTCTGACCCTCTAGATCTTCCAATTGCTCTTAGGAAAGGAATTAGATCATGTACTCAACATCCTCTTTCAAGTTTTGTGTCTTATAAGAATCTGTCATCATCTTATCATACTTTTGTCTCACAATTATCAAGTGTGGATATACCTAAGTCTATACAGGAAGCGCTAAAGGTTCCTGAATGGAAGAAGGCTGTTTATGAAGAGATGGAGGCTCTAAACAAAAATGGAATGTGAGAGATGGTTCATTTGCCTGAAGGAAAATTGATTGTTGGTCCTCTTTCAAGTTTTGTGTCTTATAAGAATCTGTCATCATCTTATCATACTTTTGTCTCACAATTATCAAGTGTGGATATACCTAAGTCTATACAGGAAGCGCTAAAGGTTCCTGAATGGAAGAAGGCTGTTTATGAAGAGATGGAGGCTCTAAACAAAAATGGAATGTGAGAGATGGTTCATTTGCCTGAAGGAAAATTGATTGTTGGTCCTCTTTCAAGTTTTGTGTCTTATAAGAATCTGTCATCATCTTATCATACTTTTGTCTCACAATTATCAAGTGTGGATATACCTAAGTCTATACAGGAAGCGCTAAAGGTTCCTGAATGGAAGAAGGCTGTTTATGAAGAGATGGAGGCTCTAAACAAAAATGAAATGTGAGAGATGGTTCATTTGCCTGAAGGAAAATTGATTGTTGGTCCTCTTTCAAGTTTTGTGTCTTATAAGAATCTGTCATCATCTTATCATACTTTTGTCTCACAATTATCAAGTGTGGATATACCTAAGTCTATACAGGAAGCGCTAAAGGTTCCTGAATGGAAGAAGGCTGTTTATGAAGAGATGGAGGCTCTAAACAAAAATGGTATGTGAGAGATGGTTCATTTGCCTGAAGGAAAATTGATTGTTGGTTGCAAGTGAGTTTTCACAGTGAAATTCAACTCATATGGATCCTTGGAATGATATAAAGCAAGGTTAGTAGCAAAGGGATTCACACAAACTTATGAAGTTGACTATCAGGAGACGTTTGCTCCCGTAGCCAAGCTGAATACTATTTGAGTACTACTTTCTGTAGCTGTGAATTTAGAGTGGCCGTTATTTCAACTGGATGTTAAAAATGCGTTTCTGAATGGAGAATTGGAAGAAGTCTATATGGATGCCCCCCCAGGTTTTGAAGACAAGTTTGGAGGAAAAGTTTGGAAAATTGAAGAAATCACTCTATGGATTGAAGCAGTTTGCTCGTGCTTGGTTCGAGAGATTTATTAGATTTGTTAGAAAAGAAGGATATAGTCAAGGACAATCTGATCATACAATGTTTATAAAATCCCAAATGGTGGAAAAATGGCCATCATCATTGTATATGTAGACGACATAATACTTATTGGGAGTGATGATGATGAGATAAATACGCTGAAAAAACACTTGGTATCAGAATTTGAAATTAAGGATTTGGGCCCTTTACGTTATTTCTTGGGTATGGAAGTTACAAGATCTAGAATAGGAATTTCTATGTCACAAAGAAAGTATGTTCTAGACTTGTTAGAAGAGATAGGAATGAGTGGCTGCAAACCAAGTGATACAACCGTGGATCCTAATAAGAAGTTGAGAGAGGTTTCTGATGGAGCTCCAATGGATAAAGGTAGATATCAACGTCTTGCAGGGAAACTCATTTACTTATCCCTTACAAGACATGATATTACCTTTGCCGTTAGGTTTGAGTCAATATATGCGCTCACCTTATGAGGAGCATTTAGAGGCCGTATACAAGATTCTCAGGTATTTAAAAAGTTGACTTGGAAGGGGGTTGTTGTTTAAGAAAAGTGATCGAAGGAGTGTAGAAGTCTTTACAGATGCAAATTGGGTAAGCTCAGTTTCAGAAAGAAGATCAACCTCTGGTTATTGTACGTTTTTATGGGGAAACTTAGTTACTT
The DNA here is from genome assembly GCA_028052125.1 of Melia azedarach. Classification (NCBI taxonomy): domain Eukaryota; kingdom Viridiplantae; phylum Streptophyta; class Magnoliopsida; order Sapindales; family Meliaceae; genus Melia; species Melia azedarach. The sequence goes on along the minus strand of CM051396.1, from coordinate 10,669,438 downwards.
GGCGAAGTAAAAAACAGAACGTGGTTGCTAGAAGTAGTGCTGAAGCCGAGTATAGAGCCATGGCAAATGAAGTTTGTGAGCTGTTATTGGTTAAAAGAGTCCTTGAAGAACTGGGATTAGATGTCAAACTGCCTATGAGACTATTCTATGATAACAATTCAGCAATAAGCATTGCGAATAATCCGGTTCAATATGATCGTACGAAGCACATTGAGATTGATAGGCATTTTATTAAAGAGAAGTTAGAAAATGGAGTTATTTGTATGCCGTTCGTCACTTCAGAGCAACAAACAGCGGATGTTCTTATTTGTATGCCGTTCGTCACTTCAGAGCAACAAACAGCGGATGTTCTTAGGATTAGTTGTCTGATTTGTACAGCTATATTAATTTGATTATTTCCTAAAGTTAGGAAGTTAAATTAGGAATGTATAGTCATTTATATTGAACCTATTGTACCAGTTATAATATTAATTTAAGAAACAAGAAAAAATTCTTCTCCTCTGTTTTCTCCTTGTGTTTGCGTTCAATATTCAATGACAGAACAGATAACAGCTCATTTAAAAGTATATAAGCTAAGTAATATATCCAAAGTTTTAATAGAACATGATCATGAGCTATTATGATTCCACCCTTCTCATTAGCACACAATATACATTCTATGTGGTTAAACTAACTGACAGAATAGAAATCTTTACAGAAAACTAAGAAGCTAAACACCTAGGTACAGTTAACCCTCTCCAATAATTGCACTGAATCAGCTTGTTCTAGAGAATGAAGCATTCCAAGAATACTCTTCATGTCTTTAAGCCACAGAATCTAGGCCAATTTTTTCCCTTAAGAGTGTTAAATCCATGTGGGCATATTTTATTTTTGATACTATTGACACAAATTTGTCTCTAGTTAGGACAAAATAAAAAGAAAATACAAAATAAAAATATTAGTTTTTAAATAAGAAATGACAAAAAACACTTAATTTTTCCCCCTGATAGTTTTGCCTTTTTGTAGACACCTGGTTTTCTACACTTATAATACTTCTGTTATATTTTAATAATATTGTTCATAGTCTAATATCACAAAACAAATAAAATAATGGCAAGAAGACAAAAAAAAGAAAGCAAAGTCATATGAACAAATTGCGGTTCCTCACAATAACTTATAGACCTGATTTGTTCACTTATATCCTACAGAAAATAGCTAGCAACTAGTCAATCACTGTAATAAATAACTTATATAGAACAATGCTAGTTCAACAAAAAGGCAAACATAGATGGTCTCTAGGGATATTTTTACCTCTGAAAGAAGTCTCTCTCTTTCTTGCGAGAGCTTTCCCAGTTCAGTTTCAACTGCAGATATTCCTCCAATCTTCAATATTCTTTCTTCCAGAGATTCAATCTCAAAAGTAAGTTCATCTACTTCAGCTTTTGTCTTCCTGTAATTCAAGTTGTCTTCAATATTTCTTCTTAGCTGATCTTGATTCCTCATTAAGTCCTTGCTTTTGTTCAACTCAGCTAAAATCTCCTGCTTCCTACTATCACAACTTTGGAGTTGAGATTCTGACAGAGTTTTCTTTTCTTTCACTTCCTTTAACCTCTCATCTTTCTTCAAATCATAATATCTGATAGAAAGAAAGTGCATGATTAAAATAAATGGCATTATAAAAAACCCCTATATATCAATCCCGGACTTCGTAACATACTCTTTAATCTTAGAAGCAGTTTTAAGCAGTGTCTCAATTTCCTGTTGGTAGTTTCTTTTCTGTTCAGCCAGCTCCTCATATTCATGGCTAAGTTTGACTTTCAAATCATTGTAGTCACTCAGTAATTTATCTTTCTCCTTTGATAGAGGACCGAGAGCCTCAGCTAAAAGCTGAAAAACCAATAAGGTTATGCATTATTCATGACAAAAGTTATGACAAGAAAAAGAAAACCTGTTATCAAGGAAATGGCACAAATTATAAATCAAGACACAAATATGAATAAATATAATATACAATAGTTTGTGACTGATCTTAAGTGCCTAAATTATTCAAATTCAAATCCACTTAAGTTTTCCTTATAACAAGAGCTCTGTACTAGAAATACCTACAATAATATCTGGACAGAATTACCCAGTGAGAACTCTGTAATTGCAAGGAAATATAACCTCAAGCAATCTTTTTGAATTCCAGTGTTACACAAACGAAAAGCATATTGTAAGTTATCACAGTTCACAGTTACATCATCAGATCATCTACCGAATCTTTAACTGCTTGTGCTTAATAAGCAAAACCCAAGCACCAGTATAATTGTTTATCAAGTCCGCAAACATACTCCAGTCTGTCTAATTATAATCTTATGATAATAGTATTTCATACTACCACGGTACCACCATAACACTTGGTACAAAACAATTTAATTGTGGCACCAACTGCTACTCCTAGACAAGTTCTTATCAGAAAGAACATTCAAAATTCAGGTGCCAACGCTCAGATTTATTCACAGAAATGCAGAAGCCGTTTCCTAATCCTGGTGGAATCCTCCACATATAGATTTTAACATTTATAAGGAATGTGCAAGCCACCACTATTTTATCTTTGATTCTTTCCCACTTTTCAACTGTCATTTACTGAAAATTATATATTCTTTTAAATGTTAATATATTTGGTGCATGAAAAATTATATTAATTTATAAGTTTAAAATAAAAAGGTAACGACAGCATTCCATAACGGATACCAAATTAAACACAATCCTACACTGGACTTTCAAGTTATAAAAAGAAAGTCAAACTGTGCAAGCCTCTACATTGCAAACAAATATCATACTCTAGATTACACTCAACATCAAAACAGACTAACAGTGCCCAAAACTACTTGCAAAATTTACAGAACAAAGAAACAAGTTTTCTAATCCTCATTCCATCCCAAACCACTGTAGACATGCTCATATAAGTTAGTTTATTATTGTGAAAGTCAGGTAGGCCTACAAATTCTGTGATATTGAAGTACGATTGTACGCATGCAAACTAAATATTATCCTTTAATTTGAGCTTGTTTTTTGGTGACGTGTATAAGCACTTGGGAGATGGAGTACATTAATATGTATGTAAACACTTAGAATTAACTTATTGAACTGCAAACATTACACTAAAAACAAAGAATCCTAGATTCACATCGTAGCATGATGTTTACCCATGGGAGAACCTACAAAAGCATCATATATCCCTCATACATAACCACAATTATTCAACAAAAAACATGCAATCAGATGATATAAAATCATACTAAGTAATACCAATAAATATCTTGTAAGAACAGACAACCTTCTCATCAAGATCAACTTGGCTCTTTTCCTCGGTCAAATGCTCCAACTCTTCTTCTGCCTTCTTGACATCGCGCAATGTATTGGCTGCCTTAACTTTTTCCTCTCTTAGAGTGTGCCATCTTATCTGAATATTTGACAAATCATTTTCCATGTACCTCTGTTCATCCCTTAACTTCTCCAGTTCATTTTGGAGACTATCCCTGTCAACCAATAGAAAAAATAAGAAAAAGATTAAAAAAAAGAAGAAAAAAAATTAAAATAGAACAGAAAAAAGATAGAGATAAACAAGAATTCAAGTAGACACACTAACCTACATGATGCACATACACAACAGTAATTTAGGTGATGGAGACGGGCCAACTGACACAACCATGAATATAGAGCTTATGTGATATTTTTTCATTTTAGGGGCATCCATTGTCTTATTCAAGTATAATATTTGTTTGATTTAGTTTCCCTTTGGGTTTAGCCTGGCTTCCACCTTGATGTATTTCTTTTAAGGTGACACTTGGCATGACTTGAGAATGTAAATCACTAAGGTGAAATTTGTCTTTCTTATTTGAAATTTGAATTGGATTGAAATCTAAATATATATAATTCTATAAATAGTTCAAGCATTTCCTTTCCCTCTCCCCTCTATGTTTTCTATATCTTCTATCTCTTTTCCCTTCCTACATTCTTTATCATTCTCTTCTTTCTCCTCTCTCTCATTTTATATATCTTCTGTATGGTAACATCAGTTTATAATGTATCAGTTCAGACTATGTCAAGAGCTGTTATGCCTTCAATTTGAACATACAAATGATACCGATCTATGTTGCAGGGATTTGAGGATTTTCATGAAAGCCCAAAATCACTGAACTACTCTATGAATTAAATTCCATGACAAAATGATCACAGAATTTTGTAGTACAGAATAGGCCAAACTTGAAGAGGAAAGCCCTGAGTTTCTGTTTCTTTTTTTGTTTTTTTCTCCCAATCCATGCCACGTGTGGATGGTGAGGGAATTTATCAATTTTCAACAGGTTAATTTTGAACTCACAATGAAAGGGAAAGAGGTTGCAGCAACCATGCAATAGCCGCCTAACCTATGTCCATCTTTTCAAATTCACAAAAATTTGGAGAATGATTTAATCACTTCACCATTTTTATTAGGTCTACATGGCCATATGTATTATTTCAATATCAAGAGATTTGTTTTTCTAGATGGATAGTAAAATGGGTGTTCACTGTTTAAATAAAAGCTAGATTGAAGATTTTAAGCTAAAAATTAGAAACATAATACAGATGAAAAAAAAAAAACTAAGAATGAGTGTTGATCATAAATCAACCAAGTTTACTGCTTATAGATCACTTCTGAAATTCCAATAGCCAGAAAAAAACCACAAAACTAATAATTGGTGGATAAGTTCAATTAACATACTTTGTGCTCTGAAAACCATTCAGCTCCTGCTGGATTTCTTCTATAGTTCTAACACCTTGTCCTCGAGAATCGAGCATATATTCCAAATCATCAAATTGCTTTTGCCACATTTGAATTTCTTGGAAGAGCCTGTCAGCAGTTTCAACAGGTTGCACCAAGGCTTCAACTGATTCCTTATCAGCTTTTATTTGAGCTAAAACACCTAACACCTACAGAAAAAACATTTACCACATAGTCAAAATTAGATAACCACCGGGCTACATTAAATAATTAAATGGTTATATTCATATAGTACAGCAGGACCAAGTTGTGTTAATGTTTGTTGTCAAGTCGTGGTGGTTATGCATAGATGACAAGCAAGTGCATGTGAGGGGGAGTGTTAGGCTTAAATATTATTGTTGGGCCCTTACCTAATAGTTTAAGTTTTTGGGTCAAGCATTAACTTAACAGAAAGAAGTGCAATTACATAGTTTACAAAATGTTTATGGATAAATTACCAGGACCTTTTTTCCCTTTTCTTTTTTTGGATAAGCAACAAAGAAAGGTGTATTGATAAAGCACAAAAAAGGGAGCAGCACGTGTGAACTACATGTACAAAAAAGATAAAAAAATGGAAGGAAGACAATTATGCGCAATACACATCCAAGAAACCCATTTATGAACTGCAAGAATATCCGTCCTTCCCTAATCCAAAATTACATTCAAAATTAAAAGCACTTATCAATCATAGATAAAAACCTTAAATCAAATACAAGACGACTAATAGATATTTGAATCACTTGTGTTGAGAAATGTGATACCTAAAAATTTTCTGTAAAAAAAATCCTACTTACATCATCAAAAGCTTGAGATTTCTGATCCAGCTCTTCTGTAAGCTCCTGCAAATTTTTCTCAGCAAGAGGGATTGTTTCCTTGGTAATTTTAAAATATTCTTCGAAAACTATTCGGAGCTTGTCCAACTGCTGAAAGTAAGAGTCGGCATTTGAGGACTCCAGAGCCAGCAGTTTCATGTGCTCAGCTGAACTTGCTGCCTTCACTCTTTGCTGTAATTTACAAGAAAATATCAGCCAGCTCGGCAAGCAACTAAAAAAAGCTCAAATAGTTTCTCAGATGAGTTAATAAATACTAATAGACATCTAAATGAAAGACCAAAAGTCAGGAAGTGCTAAAAGAAGTACCAGCGTACAGTTGAGCATAACCTACTTTAAAGATTTAATAGAGAATTATACAAACCTTTTTAACAAATTCATCTTCCTCTTCAGCGGAGAAGGGACGTTCACAGCAAGGGCAAACATGATGAGCACGTGCAACTCTTTCAAAAGGATCAAACATTTGTCGCATACCATCTGCGATGTTGTATTTACTGCAGGCAATGCATCAAGGATAGCATTAGCACATTCGTAACCACAAAAAAAAATGCTTGATCTCTTATCCTTTCATATGTAATTTCTTAAGTCAAAATCAACAACCTTTTCTGAACATCTCTTTTCTCCTTGGCTGAGTCCAAGACTTTTGGATAAGAATCAATGCTGAAAATTTGCTGATTCAAGGACTGAAGTTTGGATTCAATAAATCTCTTCTTTGCTGCAATAAATCAGTAAAAATAAAATTATTATGTAAATAGACAAAGAGATTCATTGCTAACATAAATAAATTAACACAGTACTAGCTGACAGATGTAAGTCGCAATTCATACAAATTTGGTATTCCTTCCTAATGTGGTTCTCAGATGCTAAATAAATAAGATATAAAATTATAATCAATCGCGTTGTATAGTTTTATGCAAAGGAACCTAGGCTTGTTTCTGTTGTGCCCCAGACCAAGCCATATGGCTGATGTGCATCAGTAATGGATCTTCCATAAGCAAAGGTTTCATATATAAGAAAAGCAATAATACAATAGTATAACTCGAAGCTATAGAATGGTACTTACACTCTGCATCCTTGCGATACTTGGACAGATTATCGGTAACTTCTTGTATTTTCATCTGCAACATATTTACCTCCTTCTCAGCTTCACGAGATTTTGAGCTTAAATCGTCAAACTCCATAACAAGAGCCCTGCCACAGCAAAAGCATCAACCCACAAACTCAATGCTGACTGAAAATAAGTTTGGATCAAAATCAGGGTAATAACTGCAAATAAATATGGATCAAAACAAAGGTAACAAACACGCAATTAGTTTGTCATATCCCTTTTGAATAATAAGCTAACAGCAATCCTAAAGAATGATGATGTGTAAGATGAATATTAGGAAATAAGGGAACATGTATCACTGGAAAAAAACCGCACTGTTAACATTTCAGAAAGATTAAACATGAAAATGATGCTATGTTTCAACAGAAAAAGGTCCAAAATTCCAATCAAAGCTTAAGGGCTTAACTTACAGTTAAGACTCAAACTAAGCAGTAAACACGTGATTACCGAAGCTAAGGTGGGGTTCAGGTATGAAGGTTCATGGTAAGAGATGGACAAAATAAAGACAAACTCTGGGTGAAATGATGAATAAACTGATAAAATCAGGAGAGCAATAATTTCAATTAAATTAAATGACGAAACATTTCATGTCTAAAAATCCTGAGTATAATCCTAGTTGGTCAATACAAAGATTAAACAACAGCAATAATTTCAATTTTGCCAAATTAATCAAAGCATGTGTCATGGTCTCCATCTAGGGACTCCAATATTGACAATGGGGATTCCATGTATTACAACCATGTGCACAAGTTATGTTCTTTTTTATTGGGGATGAGCATGTTAAGTGTGTTAGGCACCAGGCCATGCCAACTGAACTATACATTTGCTATTTTATTTATTCAATTTTTTTTTGATACCTAGAAATCAACTATACATTTGTTAACTGATCAAATATAGATTTAATTCATTTCCAAAACATAAACTTATTGGATTTCTTTTGCGAATATTGTCACATAGTTCATTATTGGCTTTGGGGGATTCAGAGAAAATCAGTAAACAGAACATAAGCAATGCAATTTATAAACCACCCAGTTTCGCCACTCTTAGTATTATACATAAAATAAAAGCAGGTTTACAAGAACAAAACTATGATAAGATCTCTGGTATTATTACATCCATGCGCATACAGAAGCATGGAGGTACTAGCAAATTGGCAAACAGGCATCCTCACACTTTCTAATCATCATATTACAGTATAATGGGGAGATGCAGCACTTTGCAGTGTGGCAAGCATAAGAATGCAATAAGGATGGCAATGGGGCGAGATGGGAGTGGGGAGGCCTTCTCCATTCCCTTCCTCGTTTTAATTTTGATCCTCATTCCCAATAAATTTAATAGGGCGGCAATGTAGAATCTCCATATGGAGAATGGATTCCCCATCCCCATTTACTTTCCTCATTTTCATATTTATTTATATTAAATACTAACTAAAAATGTTATTAATATATTATAGTGTTGTTCATATGTAATAATTATATTAAAAATATAAACATGACTAACAAAAAAATTATGAATTATAATTTCTTTTAATTAAATATTGCCCTCATATATATATTATTTATTTATTTTAAAAATACCACATTATAATATTTATATATATATATATATGCGGATTCTAATATATTTTTAATAGCACATTATAATATTTTAATAGGACGAGCATGGGGTGGGAAGTACTAAACCGTTCTCTACTCTGTTAACAATATGGGGATTAATCTCTCCCATTCCCCGCCCTATTCCCCATCACATCATCTCAATTTTATCCCATTTTGGGTGGATCCCCATGGTGTCCCAAACCCATGGGGAATCTTGCCATCCCTACAATGCAATAATATTTCTTTACACCATTCAATGATCTTCTTTGGCCGAATTTATTCAAGGCTTGACTTGGATTAATCCAACCAACTAGAAAACGTTTATTTGCAAATAACACAAAATGGAAGAAAGCAAAGGTTCCAAAAATCTCTAAACCAATAGATTACCAAAATTTTTTTCCAAAAGTTCAAAGCTAGCCCAAACCAAACTGCGAGGCAAGCCCCTAAATATATATTCCCATGGAAATTTGCTGATGTAGATATGAAAGAAGCTGTTGCGTATTTTTTTTTCACAATAATAGGGAAAACGTAAATTTTTATTGAAGAAACAAATAAATTTTTTATTGAAGAAACAAAAAGAAATGATTATAAAAGTGAACTAAAAATCCACAAGAAAGAGAAACCTCCCTACTGTGAAGAAACCCAACTATAGCATAAAGTATACCCCAAAAACATGAGACAGAATCAGAAAGGAAAAACCCAAAAAGAAAAACATACTACACATCTAAATTTTAAAAGCCTTAATTTGCAATCCTATCCGGCATCTTTCCATCCAAGAACACTCCCCAAGTGACTAAGTAGGTCAAGCCCAATTTGAAGAGTAAATCACTCTCATTTTTGGTGCATGGACCAGTCAAATCAAGAATAGAATAAAATTAAAAGAGTACTGACATGTATGCATTTTTTATATAGTTTGCAAAGCCAAAAGGCAATAGAAAAGAAAGATAAAACATAACTTGAGAGCAATCACATACTTCTGAAATTAATCTAATTACACGGTCAAGGAATTCTTGCACAGATATCAAATCATAATAAAAATACAACCTTACAGCTTGAGAAATTTCCTTTTTCAAATCCTTGTCAGGAGGAACCCGCCCCTTTAGCACACCTCTGATTTTATCCTTGTATTCCTCAATTCTGGGTAAAATGAAATAAGAAATAAACAAAGTAAAAGCTTCAACAAATGAAGAAAAGTAGTGGATTGCAAAACAGAGAGAAGATTAACCAATGAAACAAAAAGAAATTACATCTTTTTGTGTTTCTTCTTGTGATTCTCCAATTCTGCTTTCTTCAGAGAGAGTTTCACTCTGTCCTCAGAATCACCAGCCATTATATCTTTCTCTCGATTAAGGGTCTTAATTTTTTGCTCTATGCTAAACAACTCACTCTGCTTCTGGCGTATGTTTGATTCAAATTCTCTTTCAGCAAGCTGATTAGTCTTTCGCTCAACCTCAATTCGCTGTCAAAAGATGTAAATAAGTAAAGAGAAGCATTTCTTGCATATGGTTTAGTGTTGTTCATTCACTAAAAAAAGGCTGACATTCCCAAGCAAGTAAAACTTACCATCTTATTTTCCCTTTCGTCAATGTGAGAAAGATTGAGATTAGATATTTGAAATTCAAATGCATCACGCTCTTTTTCCTTCTCTTGGATGCGTTTCAAGACACCTCTCTGCATGAAATAGAAATTTTATAGCCACCGTCCCTCAGATGTGAGATGCTGATGTAACAACCATTTTTAAAAGCCCACCTTAATTTCTGCTTTAGCTTGTTTTTGAGCGTCCATATTCTTCCAACGATCATTTGCATCCAAGTAGCTATCCCATGCCATTTTAAGCTCTACTTCATTTGATTTCTGAAACAATCAATGTTCCTCATTATAGTTGTAATCAAGCTAATAAAAGTAAAATTTGTAAAGCATAAGCTCATATCCTGAGGCAAATCAATTGAAATGTTAATAACTAAAATCATAGAAAAAGGGAAGGGTTAATGCATAATATATGTGCATACATAATAAATGAGGGAGAAAAAATCTAGCTGTAAAAAGACAAACAGACCTTTTTATCTTCCAAATCCTTTTCAAGATCCATTAACCTTGATTTTATTCGATTTGTGAGGTTCAAAGCAGCTTCATTGCTGAACGGAGCATTTGGCAGAGACCCTAAATTATACCTAGCAAATAGTTTTTGAATGGTGGAATCTCTCTCATTCTTCAGGGACATATGAGCCTGAAGGCAAAAGAAAGAAAGCCAGTTGAATAAGTCGAAATGAATTTGACATTTAGAATATCAAATGTGATTAATTCTATTGATATTACCTCAGCTTCAGTCTGAAGCTTGCTGATCTCCCAGATGTAATCATTTATACTTTGCTTAAGAAAAGAACTTTCTGTCTCCTTGTCATTCATTTCCCTCTCCAGCTTGCTAATCTTATTCTCTAACATTGCAATCCGTTCTTCGAACTTGGTTTTCCATTCCTTCAATTCTTCATCAGTATCTGATAAATAGGAAAAGGAAAAAATTAGGCTGCTAAACACAAATTTCATGGTGATTTCAAGCAAGCAGCATGGATATGGACACCATACAGGAATATTAGTAAGTACATAGTTAAGCAAACAAAAATAAATAATACATACATGCATTCATGAATAGATGGGAAGGCAGAACGCACAAGTGAGACAAAAATTAAAATTGATAAAAACCTTCATTTTCTTCAGCAAGAGCAGCATACTGTTTCTGTTGCTCCTTAAACAAAGTACTTCTTTGAGCAGTCTTAGTTGATATCTGGTCCTGTAGTTTCCGCAAATCTTTCAGTGTTGTTTCAGTATGCTGAATTCTAGTATCAAAATCTTGGATGCTTCTTTCCAGGTCCTGCATTTGATTTTTCACGGATTCTGTTTTTTCTTGATCTTGAGCAATGCTTTCACGTAGCTGACAAAGACAGCTTCATGTCATCAAACATTATTTAAAGAAGATCATTGGAATTAAACATAGAGTAAATAAACAAACAATGCAACTGAAAGAGATGTACATTAAAAGAAAGAAAAGAAATGTACATTGAAAGAAAAGAAAAGAGAAAGGAAGAAACAGACAAAGAAAGAATGCAACTAAAGGGAGAGAGCATGAGAGAAAATCAGCAAGGCTGTGGTAAAAGGACATAAAACTTTGCAGTAAAAGGCAACATAAAGCTAATGTTTTTGGAAAGAAGGAAAGAGATATATGTTCTTGAGCATGGGAAGTTAAATTGACAAATCAGACGTGAAAGTGATGAGCAAACAGAAAAGCTAATCTCCAGAGGAAGATAAGAGTAGAGAAAGCAATAAGAAATCAGCAACAATATCAGTGAAGTTTCAGCAACTTTAAGCTATGTATCATACAGTAAATTTTTAAAGTAATTCTGCTTAGGGGAAGAATAACAATCTCAACAGCTAAACGCAAGAAACTACATTGAAGCTGATACAGTCAATAACCTAACGAACAGGAAGTGCAAACTGTTAAATTTTCCACTTGAGTGCAGTTTACTACTGTGGCATAAAACCATTAGAAAAACATAGTATGACACCCACAACTGTGATTGGTACCAACTACTACAAATCTCTACCCAGGTATGGAGCAAGGGCAAATAAATCTCTTAAAGTAATGATCTAATAGTTCTGAGAGTGATCTCTACAATATTATTGTTACTGTGATTGATGTTTTAATTGTTACTGTGATTGATGCTTTTATTGATCTCCTCTAACATCTATTCCATACTCAAGTCTCTCTGCACTGAAAGACTACACGCTAATATGTTCGAATTTGATAGAGAATAAGAAGTGGAGCATGAGAGGGAAAGATTTGGGATTCTTTTTTGCCTATTTTATTGAAAACATTTTCGACTATATATAATAGTCTTGCAATGCTAGAAACAAATGGTACTAAAAATTAGGAAAAGTGAAAAACACAACTACCTGGCTAAAACTAAATGTTAGCATATGTGGGGAAACACAACTACCCCACGAAAGCTAAATGTTAGCACATCATGGTTATTAAATAGAATAAACAAATAAAAACAATTTATCCATGTTTAGCTTAGCTAGTGCAATCAAATATGGTTGCTGGCTCTGTGAACAATGGCAAGTATCATTCCTCCCCGCTTAAGGATCCTTGTCCAAAAGGGTAGAATCAGGATATCACTTTGCAAAGCGCCATTCATTTTCCCAGTTTGCGTCTTCTACCAGGGCTCCTTCCCATTTAACTAAGATCTCAAACTTTGGATGATATTTACCTTTACGAATGATACAATGATCTAGGATAGCTTTAGATTGTGGTAGAACGATAGAATCATCTGTAATTGGCAGAAGTTGCTTAGATGCTAGAGTGACTAGTCCCAAATGCTTTTGTAAGAAACTAACATGGAACACATTATGAACTTGAGAACCAGAAGGAAAAGTCAATCTATATGCCATTGTACCCACCTTCAATATGGACCAAAAAGACTGGGAGCAAACTTCATTGAACCTCAAAAAGCCACAAAAGTCTGTCTATATGGCTGAAGCTTTACATACACAGTCTCTAACAACGAAAGAAACCTTATCTCGATTTTGATTTGCGTGACATTTCATTCGAACTCAGGCTAGCAAAAGATAGTGGCCATCACTCATGTAAAATGGCATTGCAGTCACGTAGGTACTCGTTGACGGTTTGGACTCAGGAAGTTCCCAGAACATAAGCCAGTAGGCTTAGGGGTGGAATGTTGTAAACTACCTCAAAGGGTGTCATTTTGGTAAAGGAATGAATTGATGTGTTGTAGCTAAACTCTGCCCAGGGAATCCATTCAAGCCATTTTCGCAGTTGGTCACCTGCAAAACATCGCAAATATTGCTACAAGGTGTGATTTACTACCTTAGTTTGGCCGTCGAACTATGGGTGGTAACTTGAACTCATGCAAAGCTTGGTTCCTTGTAACTGGAACAGTGCTCGCCAAAAAGAGCTAGTAAACACCTTGTCTCAGTTGTTAATAATTGATGTTGGGATGCCATGGAGAACCCATTGGAAAAATGCCTTGGCGACAGTAACTGCAGTAAATGGGTGCTTCAAGGCTATAAAGTGGGCATACTTCGTTAATCGATTGACGATTACCAAGATGACAGTATGTCCATTAGATGGTGGCGATCCTTTAATAAAATCCATCGAAACATTGGTCCATATTCGAGTAGGGACTGGCAATGGTTGAAATAACCTGGCAGGCTTCATACTATCATCAGTTTTGTACCGTTGACAGATATTGCACTGCTGTAAAACTCGTTCACTGACCAACGCATGTTAGACCAAAAGAAGTTGTGCGTAATGCAAGAGAGTTTTATGGAACTCAAAATGCCCACCAGTGGGTGATGAGTGACAATCTACAATTACCTTTTGAATCAGAGTTGAGATAAGGCTCAAGTATATTTTGTCATTTTTTAACCACACTATTTTGTTGGATCAACTGGTGGTGTGATTGTGTTTTGATCAACTTCTTATAGAAGGGATCCTGTTAGACTTCTTTTTTGTAGAATTGGCCACCAATCTGCATAAGGCATTGAAATGGATAAAAATTGAAATTCAACTACACGTGATAAAGAATTTGCAGCTTGTAATCTATCTCAATAGGTCTGAGAGTTTCAAGCCACTATATGCCCAAAACTAGTTGACATGCCACGATGCGAAGAACATAGTAGTCCGTTGTGACAGAATACCCTTGGATGGTGATGGTGAGCGCCTAACATTGCCCAACACATTCTTTCTTCTCTTGGTTGGTCACTATAACCTAAAACTTCTTGTCCCGAATCATAGGTAACCCATACTTAATGACTATAGCTTGATCAAAGAACTTGTGAGTGCTGCCACCGTTTATTAGCATAGTTATATTCTTGTTTTTCAGCTTGCCCAGACATGTATTGTTTGTGGATGATTGGTTCTTGCAAGCGCATGAAAAGAAATTTCAGGCATTGCTTATGGACTCTCTAGAAAGACTGAGCGTTATCATCGTCAAAGCTTGGATGCGGTGAATCTTCAATCAAGAATAATTGTGGGCATTCACAACAATGGTCTAGAACAAACTTCTCATCACAATAGTAACATAAGCCCTTTTCTTAACGTTCTCGTGCCTCTTGATTAGTGATTCGACAGAATGTTGTCAGAGTAGTATTTGAACTTAGATTCACATGCTAATTTAGTAGAGGGTGGACACTAGCTGTTTGGTTAGAGGTCACCTTTAATGCCAGTGAAACTAGTTGGGAGCGAAATGGTTGGCTATATTTCTTTTGTAATTGATTTCAATCCTCAATCAGCCGAGCAACTCTTATCGTATCCGCCAAGGCACTAGGTTGTTTAATTTTCACATCTAGACAAATATCATCTCAAAGTCTTGCAATAAAACAACCAATGAGAAAAATTTTCAAGTAGGCTGTCAACTCAATGGGAAAGCTTTTTGACAGCTTCCTGGTCACCTCATCCCATATAAGTGGTCTGTGAAATTTCGTCAACCATCAATGCCATTGTAGGGTGATGCCTTCTAGATGAAAGGATGCTAGCTAAACTTGTTAGTCAGATGCAATATTTTTGAATCAAAATATTGTTCTACTTTGTAGACCTAGCTAGTTGGGTCCTTGTGGCTAAAGTTGGGAAGGACAATTTGAGGGGTTGATGGTGGTCATTGTTGGTGTTAGAATGAGTAGCATCTAGAAAATGTGAGGATTCTTCCATGATCAATGGGTTGATTTTGGGGTGGCTAATGTGTGGGTTTCAGAAGACTTGTAGGACTTGAACCTCAGTTAACACCGTTTGTACGGCAGCATTAACTTGATTGAAACTTGCCTTATGTCGTGCTATGGTTTCACTGACAATTGAAGCTATTGATGTCGTGCTATGGTTTCATTGTTGTTGTTACGAGTAACATTAGGCGAATGTGAGGATTCTTTCATGGCCAATGGGTTGATTTCGGGGTGGCTAGTGTGTGGGTTTTGGAAGGCTCATAGGACTTGTAGCTTAGTTAACACCGTTTGTAAGGTAACATTAACTTGATCGAAGCTTGACTCATATCATGTTCATATTTTGCTAACCTCATTGCAGAACTCTACATTCATTTTGCCACAAGTTTCCATGATCGGAACGCACTCTGATACCACTGATATGTTCGAATTTGATAAAAGAAGTGGAGCATGAGAGGGGAAGATTTAGGATTCTTTATTATAATGATACGTGCCATTGTTCATGAGGCCAATGACCATCTTTGATTGCACCAGTTGAAACGTGGATGGATTTTTGTTTGTTTATTCCATTTAATAACCATGATATGCTAAAATTTAGCTTTAGTGGGGTAATTGTGTTTTCTCACATATGCTAACATTAGGTCGTTTTGTTTTTCCACTTTTCCTAATTTTCAGTATTGTTTGTTTCAAGCATTGTAAGACTATTATATAGTAAAAAATGTCTTCAATAAAACATGCAGAAAAGAATCTCAAATCTTCCCCTCTCATGCTCCACTTCTTCTTTATCAAATTCGAACTTATCACACTCAAATTCAAGTTCTTTCGATTTACCAAAGCCAGAACCAAAAAATGAAATGTTAATCTCACTGGTGAATAGAAGTCAAGAAAAAGTGAATCACAATATTGCATGCGCCATATCACAACGTATATCTTTTGTATTTTTCCCTTCAGAAAAAGAAATATTACAAGAGTAGTTAAATTAAACTAGTTTACTTAAACAAGAACACATGTCACTTTTATAAGAATTCATTATATTATCCTTTAAAATGACAAAAATGCCCTCAAAGTGTCAAAATCAACTACCAGTCAAAAAGCGTTGATGTGGCAACTTTGAAAATGTGAGAGACTTAGTTGATCATATTGGAAAACTTCTGTATTTTTTTCCCCAAACAATTTTAACAAAAGCAAGGACTGCTTAGATGTAAATTACCCTTAACCGAATATTTCTCTAGATCCAGTCCAACCGTGGGTTTGTAGCCCCCTTTCTTCCTACTTATAGATAATAAGAGAATATAGAGAGAAGAACTAATTCCAAGGCCAGCTAAGTTGACTAGCATAAAGGAAAAGCCACAGTATTATCTATCACTTGTCCCATGCTACAAACTAACCATCACATAATCCAATTATGATTAAGATAAGAAAATATATGATCTACAGATTTTTAATATAATCAAAGTGTTAAAACCTAATTGGAAGCTATTTTATTAATTCTTGTGTAATTAGGATTTGTATTATGATAGGAATAGTATTTCCTAGTTTCAATAGAATATTAGTTCTTAAACCTATATAAACAGTATACTATTGTTATTAGAAATAAACATAAAAATTCTTTCTCATTCAACATGGTATCAGAGCAGAAAAAGATCCGTGATAAGTTTTCTTAAATAAAAGAGAGAGAAGAAGAAGAAGAAGAAAGACATTCAGGTAGTGTTTACGGGTAGCGATTTACTGTTCATGACACTGTTCACATGTCTACTTGTCTTTTGCTCCTCCTGGTATTGGGGTTTCAATTACTACAATAAAACTATCTGAGGATAATTACCTCTTGTGGTCAAAGGGAGTTCAGAAATACTTGATTGCTCAAGGAAAAGAAAATTATTTGATTGATAATCCTCCAGAGAACGAATCAAAGGAATACTCAAAGTGGCGGCAAGAAGATACTATGGTTACTACTTGGTTGTGGAATAGTATGGAACACTCAATTGCTGGTAGTTTAATGTGGGTTAGTACAACTAAAGAACTTTGGGAATCCCTTCAAGATAGATTTGGGAAAGCCAAAAACATATCCCAAATTTGTGATATACATGCTAAATTCTTTTCTTGCCAGCAAGGACATAAGTCCTTGACTGAACATTATGGAATTCTAGAAGGATTATGGGGAGAATTAAATTCATATCACCTTTTACTACCCATGTAGCAACTCTTCAGAAACAACGTGAAGAATTATTGGTAGTCAGGTTTCTTTCTAGCCTGAATCCAGTTTATGAAAGTGCCAAGATGACTGAAGAAGAATTGCCTACTATCAAACAAGCGTATGCACGTCTTAGAAGAGTAACCAATACAAATCAACCCCACCAAGAAGCATCTGCGCTTGCTTCTTCTGGCAGTGATTGGAGAGGACAATTTTCTGCAGGTCGTGGTAAAGGACCAGGTGGTTGCATTCCGTGTACATATTGTGGACATACTAATCATCCTTCAAAAAAACATTGGGAAAAGTTTGGAAAACCATGTACACATTGTGGACGTACTAATCACCTTCCAGAACAATGTTGGGAAAAGTTTGGTAAAATAGAATGGGCTAATCAAAGTTCTTTTAATCAAGGAAAGAACTCATCTGCACCTACACCTTCTTCTAACTCCCATTTGCCATCATCCAAAGAAGCTAATCATTAGCATACTTCAGGTACTCCGCCAACTAAAGGGTCCTCAGCCTTAACCCAATCAGGTATCTCAAATGCTTGTTTTTCTATTTCTAACTCCACTCCTTGGATCATTGATTCTGGAGCCTCATCTCATATGACCGGTAATCATTCTATCTTTAAATCTTATTCTTTAGCCAATAAACCATTTTCAGTACTGTTAGCAGATGGCACAAAAACCCATGTTAAGGGTTTAGAAACTGTTTCTACCAATTCTAATCTTACCCTTTCATCAGTTCTTCATGTACCTAAATTTCTTGTCAATCTTTTATTTGTTAATCAATTAACCAAAAATCTCAATTGCTCGGTTACATTTTACTTTTTAAGGGAGATCGTTTCTTCGGGAGAGGTTGTAACTCTGTATATAAAGTCAGAAAATCAAGTTGGAGACATCTTTACTAAAGCAGTGCATAAAGGAACATTCTTATATCTTAGTTCCAAGCTGGGCATGATTGATATCTATGCTCCAACTTGAGGGGGAGTGTTAAAACCTAATAGGAAGCTATTTTATTAATTCTTGTCTAATTAGGATTTGTGTTATAATAGGAATAGTATTTCCTAGTTTCAATAGCATATTAGTACTTAAACCTATATAAACAGTGTACTATTGTTATTCGAAATAAATATAAAGATTTTCCCTCTCATTCAACACAAAGAAAATGGGAAACGAAAAGAAAAAGACATAAGAAAACCTTATATGCAGCATCTTTCAAAGTCTGAAGATTCTCCAATTTCAGCTTGTATGTCTTTATCTCTTGAGCTTGATCCTTGTGAAGCTTTTTTATGACCTCCAAAGCCTTTGTGTATCTGTATTGCACATGGCCATTTATAAATTACTGAGGTCATTAGCAATATATTTGAAGAAAAATAATGCCAAGCTAAAAACATAGCTGCTGTGCAAAGAAAACATTTATAGATGAACGGAATGCAAAAGGCCCTTTATTTGTGGTACACCATTCTATTCAAAACAGAAGAATATGCAAGCAATCTGTTTAATGCCTCTCAAAGCTATTATAACAAAATGAGAAAAAAAAAAAGAAATATAAGGAACTGATTAAACTTTAGGATGGCTCCTTTGTCCATAGATAAAAGTTTTCAAGGAAATCAAGATGATTTAATTGTGTAGTTAATAGACAATACTCAGAACTATAAAAAATATTGCATTGCATGCATTGTCCTGCACAGGTTGTCTCCTTGTCTTATGCAGTAAGGAGCATGTTAGTGAACATTTTGTGGTGCTCCATTTACCTACCAAGCGTACTGCCTTTCCTGTCACATGCTGAACACAGCCTTTTTTAACAAGATAAAAATCCCCTGTGGCCTTTTTGTCCAAAAGAACATTTCTCCTTTACTTACAAAGAGGTGATTCTTCCAAAGGTGATAATCTTTTGCATGTAGCTCAGCAAATGAGTAATGCAGGAAATCTATAATTTAACATGCACTCAGGCATCAGTGACCGCAAAGAAAGAGTAGAATGTCTGAAGAATACACCACCAAATCCTATAGTAGGCATGATTATCCCCGAAAGATTACGAATGGCTAACTAGCAAAACCGAATGAAACTGGGAGCTTTGAGCAGACCGGTTGTTCACCATCTTTGTTTTATATTCTTAATAAACTCATTTCGTGTTTTCTACCAGAAAAAAACAAATAAATAAAATGAAAGGAAGAAAGTCAAAGAATTAATGTACCTCCAGCTTGAGCTCAATGCAGAAACAGAATCAAAACTTACACTCAACAAAATTTTTGTTAACAAAAACTAAAGCTTGAGAATAAAAAAATATAGCAAAGAAACTTTATGAATTTTTAGGGAGATTCAACTATTCCAGAACAAAGATGGCAAATTAAAAGTTCCACAATCACATAACCTTTAGCCTATAAGCATATAAATCTGATGGCCATAAGTATAAAAATAATTCATAATTATCACCACTCAAATCCAAAGAGTATTAGTAAAATATTTGGTAGTCAAAATGCCCTACATTAGATAGAATGCTTGAACAGGTACATGTTCAGCCAGGAGACATGTTTACTAAGGCTGAGAGTAAGGGACCATTCTCTAGTCTCTATAATAAGGCAGGCAATTTGGTATATAAGCTTCAGCTTGAGGGAAGTATTGGAATCATCATATGATAGAGTTACTATTGGGATGTTCATACAGTATCACACAAAAGCAGTGCACACATAGCATAAAGATATTAGAATACAGGTCCGTCATCATGGAAGAAAAAAGAAACCATCAGAGAAATATGAAATACCGGGTCGCAGAAAAGATATCATCAAATTTCTTCTTCAATGTTGAAGGATCTTGCAATGGCCAATTTGCTTCGTCTTGGTGTACAAAAATAACATTTTCTAGAACAGCTTTTGAGACCCCCATTAGAGCTGGTATTTCCCGGTCCATGTCTGCACATCTATAACTAAGACAAACTTTCTGCAGTTCAATGGTGAAGAAGAAATAATCAAAATCAAATAAATATTATATTTCCATACTATAAAACAAGCACCACAAAGGATTGATACCAATATGGCAGAAACCAAAAGGCATTAATTATTCATCAAAATTTTTTTTCTAAACAGAAACAAATTTGGAGCACTGCATACCATAGAATAATAAAAGGGAGGGGAAGAAACATATTTCTATATCTTTTCCTTATAAATTTAAAAACAGTTTACACTGCTCCTTAAATTTCTTTTTCTTTTTTTGGCTAAATGCTAAGAATATGACAAGATTTCGTTCTAATGTGATAATACCTCTTAAGACAATTTACTTCATTATGCACTTCTGATTCACACGCCATCATCTCATCATTGTATATTAGTCCATTTAGACTCAATCTAGCCACTAGAATTGGGCAATATTGAATTGGAGCCGTATATTGGCCAATTAGAACAAGATTTGACCGACCACTTGCTAGACTATACTAAAATTGACTGACCACTTGCTAGACTATATAAAATATTGAGAACAAGATTTGAGTTTCTTCCTCCTTCCAAATATTAATAAGCAGATATTGAGGAATTTCAAAAACTGCAGAACATAATCAAGATATGTTGTCATTTACCACCAACAGTTGTTTCAAAGCTACAAGTGATTGTGTAACAAAAAACTGTTCTAGCCCAAACTCCTTATAGTCCCTTGTGCATTGGCTCACCAACAGAACCAAAAATCAATTAAGTTCATTTCTCTTAACAAATGAGCAAACTGAAATTCAAGCGAGGCCATGCACCTAGGTAACAGTATTCTATGCTCACACAGTTTTTTGAAACTCATAAGACAGGTCTAGCAATATATAGAAGAGAATTCCTTTTCAAATCTCTCCCTCAAAACCAATTGTCAATTGCTCAAGACCAACCAACAATCACTAATAGCAACCTAGCAGTTTCCATCAACTAGATGATTTACAAAAAGGCTAATACTTTTGATCTTCAAATATGAAACAAGCAAGTAAGATCAATGTAACATTCAAATCTGTAAAGAATATAATAACAAAAGCAGTTCTACCCCACCTCTCCAGTGTGAGGATTTATTGTTTGAAGCACGCTCTCAATTGCCTTGTACTCCATCTTAGATGCCTTTTGTGTCAGTTGGAATGACCTTATGCACACTACATCCTTACCTGCTGCTGTCTTGAACCGCAACTTAATTTGACCTTTTGTCTCTGTTTCCCCTGCAACCTACAGTTTAAAAAGTAAAAACCCACATGTTTAAATAAATTAAAAGAACCAAGATAAAAAAAATTCTAAGTAGATATTTCACAAGTATAAAACAACAAAATAATAAATTCAAGAATAAACATAGTCCAAATTCCTAGAGTAGCCTCCCTACTACTTCAAAAGTTTATCTTGATCTGATCTGAAGAGGAAATTGGCACAAGAGTGAAATAGATGTGTTTGAGTTTCTATTGTTTGGAGAAAAAAAAAAAAATGCAACAAGACCTCAGCATGTTCATCCTTACAACCATCCCATACAAATCAAAATCCCTTTTGGACCTGTTTTCAATATCATTAATAAAGAAGGTGGACTGAAACCAAGCCAGCCGTTCTTATGAAATGGCTAATTATTGTGGTCATATGTGCCTTCTGGCCTAAGAATACAAAAAGAGGTCTCTATGAACGCAAGGCATATAACAAAATTTTCTTGTATTTACCTTGCTTGAGGAAAAAATAAATTCACTATTTTGCTTTGATTGAGAGAGGTGTAAAACAGTTTCATATTTCCCATTGTTTGGATATTTGAGGAGAAAAATTGAAATGAAGCAAAAGGATACAGACAATAGTAATTTGGTTGGGTACACAAATTGTATCTATTTACCATTGTACAGATTTGATGAGAAATATAACTAGTTAGTGCTCCTTTCCTCTAATTTCCCATATATACACTATATGAACCAAATTTACTTGCAAACTCCTAATAATATAAAATAAAATTCATCATTCCCTCCCTCTTACACAAAAGCATCCAAATTTCTATTCTCTTTTACAAAACTCAAAACCTATAGAAGAAATGGAAAGTAAAACTCATAAAATTTCTTAGGATATGAAGGACAGTGAAACCAAAAATATAGTCAAAACATTTTTAGGGCCAAGGAAACAAGAAAGGTTACCTCCAACTACAGTAAACATTTTGATTAGAGAATCCTCAAATTCTTTTTGTAGAAATAAACTCAACACAAAACCGGATTGATCCTTTTCACACCAGTACCAACAGTACTAAAAAATACAAAGGCGGGGCCAATCATTATCAAATAACTTATCTGGGCATATTAAAACTATCTAGCTTAGCTGTATGAACATTTGCACTAAGTACTCCCATTTTGCTTTAATGGGTTTTCAACAAGATGAAATTAACAGTATGAAAGAAACCAAAGAGAGAGAAAGAGAAGGAGACCTTGGGATCATGAATGAAACTGTGGCCAGACCTTGCATTGGGAGGCAACTCTCCAGTACAAGAAAGCTTCAAGCACTCTATAATTGTCTGCAAAATTTCAAACACAAAACAAAAAAAACATTCAACAGATAAATATCATAAATATACTAAAAATTATAAAAAAAGAGTGAAGGTGGGAAATAAATTACGGTTTTGCCAGCGCCGTTGGGGCCGACGATTAGGGTTAACGGCCTGAAGAAGGTGATGACGTTCTTGTTTTCCGGGTCGAAACTACGGATTCCTTTTATCAGCATCTTATCAACTGTGCTCATTTTTAAGTTTTAGGTTTTACTTTTTTTTTTTGCAAATTATATTGATTAAAGGAATTGTCCGATGAACGGAACCATTAGCAATGTATTTAAGCTCTGAAAAACAAAAATAGAGGGAAAAGGGCGCTTTTGACTCTGTTGGAAGGAGATACTGTACTGTAGAAGCTGAATGCACGAAAGCAAAAGGGGAATAACCGAAAATTCAAAACTACCCCCTCACTAATTTTTATTCAATTTTATCCAAAATCAAGTCTTTTGGACATATATACCCTTATACCCAAATACCCATCATCTTTATTTCCCCCAATTTTTCTTATTTCAATGCCCAAACGTTTCCAATACCCAAACGCCCATCATTGTTGTAGGTCGGAGATCGTTACAGTTGTTATTTTCTTCAAAAAGTTCATCCCATTTTCGTAAAAAACAAGTAGGTTTTTCTCTCATTTTTTATTCAAGTATATATATAGGATAATAGGGTGTGTTCATTGTTGGATTTGGCTTGGGAGGATAGTGGGTAGACCATTGAGCACGTTGAGCAAATAAGGGAACTCCCCTCTTTTTGCTCGACGGAACCGTCGAGCAAAAGGGATTTACTATTCCGTCTCGTTTGTTCCCTCGAAATGGTTCTTTTTTTTTTAATGTCATGTGGCTTTAATATTTTCAGTTTTCTTTCATGTGTAAAGAGAGATGGTGACCGTGACTACAACATTGAGAACGAAGAAGAAGAACCATTTCGAGACAGTGGTGACATCGTTGTCACATTTACGTGATATGACAGTGATACATGCGAAGCTGACAATGAGACAACGGGAGCTATTTCGCTAGACATGCTTCGATCATTTTCTTGACCTAAATTCATACTTGATTTTCTTAGGCAACCTGGTGCACAAGGTTGAGACGATTGATACTAAGCAGGAGCGATGGTACTATATTGGTGGCAAAACCACCAGGTTTTCTTGAGTTGAGTTCGCATTAGTCATCGGTTTGAGAGTTGGGGTATTTTCAGATATTATCTTGCAGAGTGATCAATTGTGGGATACTTATTTTAGCCAAAGCTAAAAGCCGATTTCATTGGAGACTATACAACGGGTTTATGAGAGGATCAACTTAAGTCGGATAAATGATATTGATGCAGTGAAGCTGACATTGTTTTACCTTATTGAGCACATTTTATTGGGGAAGGGTAGTAGGTATACCTCAGATACGTGGATCCTGCATATTATAGATGATTTGGATGAATTTAACCAATATCTGTGGGGTTCCCTTGCTTGGTCATACACGTATCGTTGCTTGAGCAGGGTGATGGGTGGGAAGGTTGAACATCATCGACAGAAATTGGTTGAGGCATTAGCGGAAGGGAAGACACATGTGACCAGATACAATGTTAAGGGATTTCCAATTGCGTTTCAGGTATTACATGCTCATTTAAATGATATTCCCACGTTAATTTATAAGTTGTGCAATTAAGGATATATTTAGATATTTATGCGTTTAATCAAATATTAATGAAATAAACGTGTATATTTAATTTTGTAGGTCTGAATTTATGAGGTTGTCTCCAATACGAGGCTCGAATTCACACATTCTGTGAATGACCAGTTACCTCGTATGTTGAGATGACAATCTACAGTGAAGAACATTCGATCAAAAGACTTATACACAGATATTCAGAGCGCATGTGGTAAGTTATTATTTTATTATATTAAGTTAATAGTAACTTATAACATAGTTTTTTAATTTTTGATTGAATATTTTTTTAACCGAGTTCTGTTTTGTTGACTTGTATAGGCACCAGTAGTTTTGCGTACGTTAGAGCCTACAGTTAAGGAGCGTGCGCAGTCGTACTTTCAGTCATTGTTGGAGTTCATCAGTGAGGACGTCGTACATATGCCTTCTTCAGCAGCACAGGATGTTGGGACTCTATTTACTCCTACTGATGATGCTCCTGCTGACATCGTCGCATCGATTCATATTCCACTTGTATTGAGAAAGGTACGGGTTAATAATCTAAAAACAACTTATGTTATGTGATTTTAATATTTTTTTACCTGTATTCATTTGTTGATATATATCGTACATTATCGCATCGTTTGTACAAATTACTTTATTTCAGCGCGTATGACCTTCTCGGGCAAAGCGAGCCACAGAGTCTAGTGAGAAGCAATTTCCAAATGATGCTACCCACAGAAACGACCCAAACGCTAGTATGGACTTTCGTTCGTTTCGTGTAGACTTCGATGTATTTGCAGCTAGAGTCACTGAGACATCAGATTCGTCTCGAGGTATTTTATTGAGTATCCTGAAGGGCGTTCGTACGATGCTATATTCGACTGATCCTTCTACCACACAGGTATTTAGTCTCACTAATGGATGTCAATGACATATTATTATTTTTGGAATTATGTGTGCGTATTATAGACCGGCAGCCACAAGAAGAAGATGCCCGCTTCAGTCGTAAGCATGTAAGGTCTCGGTTGCATCAGCGTCTCAGTGATAACCCCTTTGCTTATTGTATAGCGGCAGACGTTCGATTGTTCCCACAGTATGATGAGGGATACTATGCTAATCTACGAACACCGATCCCAAATGAGTAGTACGCACAGTTTCTACAGTGGTTAGACACTACGAGTGCATGTATAGAGACTGATACATGCACTATATCACCGAGTTGGATTAGGACTGTGTTGGAACCAAATGAATGGCTTGACGATGGGGTAAGTTTTTAAATATCCATACTTAAATTAGATTAATCTTTCGTGAAATTTGGTTGACTTGTTTGTTTGTTCATTGTTCAGCATATTATAGAGTACTTGGAGATGTTATCACACCGTCAGATGGTGTGCACATACGTGATTCGACAAAATTGGACAGTTGCCTCTCCTCATCTATATGTGCATGATAATTTTCTTATTACTTTTTTGTTTTAATCGTTGGCAATCTAATTATACACGTATGATATATAGTCAGCTCTCAAAGAGGCGTGGAAGAACGAGATAGCTTAGGGCCAATATCTCCCAAACGTTGATGCTGATGCATTTTTCATTGGGAGACATAGGCGTTCGCATAGAGACTGGATCTACGTGCGTAACGTGTACATACTTGTGTATATATTCGATTACCATTGGATAGCGTGCGATGTTCATTTACGAGGTAGATCAATCACAGTGTGCGACTCGTCCCTAAGGGCACATGGAGTGCAGGAGTTACATGACGCTATGCAACCTTTGTGCAGACTTGTTTTGTACCTGTTTACGCAGATTGGATTCTATAGATTTAGGACTGATGTTCATGATTCACTAACACCTTTTACATACACTCGGCCTATATAGGGTATTCCATACCAGCATCTAGAGACGGGAGATTGTGGCATTCTTATATGTACGTTCATTTAGCATTTAGGATTAGAGATTTCGTTTGATTTTGGACCTGAGGATGGCTCGGCACTACATCTATGGATGACGGTAGACTTGTGGTTAGGCTAGTTTTCGTAGGTCAGAGTTATTTATTTATTTTTTTGTACATGTTCATTGATATATTGATTTTTATTTTCAGCAAGTGTTATATATCATTTTTTAGCAACTATTAATTTAACAATAATGAATTTAAACTTCTGAATTGACATATTAATACAATATTTATCAGGTTCAATTAAACATCAATGTCAACAAATTAATTTATAATGTAATAAATGTTTAAATCTATAAATTAACAACATATAATATTCAAATGTCTACATCAAGAACATAAGTTTTTGATAAAACGATAGCACAAGAAGATTCAAATACATTAACAAAGTTAAAACATAAATCTCTCTAACTCGGATCCAAGTGGATTGGATTTTTACACGTGGCTCAATTATGACCAAACTGCGAACACCGACTATATTTCCTTTGCACAATTTCTTCTCCCCTAGAAGGAATCCGTTGTTTTCTTGGACGCCCAACTGATGGACGTTGTCTTAGAGGCTTGATGTTTAATTCCCGAACCTTAGGTAGAGCCATCCAATTGCAATCATTAACCACAAGATGGATCGGCTCTGCATATGCGGCAATGTGCACGTCGGTTGTGTAGTAATGCGAGCACAATGAATTATGTGACATACGTACGTGTCGACAAGCTACTAAAGCATGCACATAGGGCAACTGTTGAAGGTCTAGATATCTGCAACTGCATGTCTTCTCTCGTATATCAACGACCTCCACACAACTTCGCTCTTTCACCTCGAACTCAAACCGGGAAATAGGGCACACCGTTATGGATCGTGACAACTTAGTCTGTTCATCAGCCTTAATTTGCGCTGCTGCAGTTAAATACCCATCTCTCGCAACATGTATCTCCTTACGCTAAAAAACCCACCTTTGTACTAAAGATCTTATGTAGTCAACTAAAGGAGTAATTGGTAGATTGCCAGTGTGCCTAAGCAAGGAGTTCATACTTTTAAAGATGTTCATAGTTTGCATGTCGTACCTATGAGATGGAAATAATGACCTGACCCACCGTTGTAAGCCAATTTCCTCCTCCAAGTACTTAGCTGCTTCAGGATTCATCGCCCGCAAGCTGTCCATGTACTTCTAGAACTCACTTCGATGATATGCATCTGCTGCTTTGAAATATGTAGCTATAAAGGTGTCGATCTTTTATTGCCGCATCTTGTACTTTGTCTTCAAATTTTTGGATATATGGTATGTACAAAATTTGTATGTTGCATCAGGAAATATCGTGTTGATAGCCTTAAGAATGCTGTTGTGATGGTTTGAAATGAAAACCAAGTTCTCTATTGGTGCAATAGCACACCGGAGCTTCCCCATAAATCATTCCCACGAGGCATCATTTTCAACATCAGCGATGCCGTAAGCAAGCGGGTATATTTGGCTATTTCCATCCTGTGCGATAGCTATAACAATGTTCTTTTAAATTTTCCTTTGAGAAAAGTGCCATCAATGGCTATAACTGGTCGAATGGTAGTACGAAACCCTATAATGCATTGACCCAGTGCCATGAAGAAGTATAAGAAATAGCCATTGTCATCTGTTTCTACGGCCGTAATAGTCCCAAGATTTTTCGCCTCTAACACATGACAATACAAAGGGAGTCCCTTGAATGATTCTGATGGATCTCCACATATAATCTTTAAAGCCTTTTCCTTATTACGCTACATTTTTGTGTACGGTAAGTGAACTCCATAATCATTTGGAATATCATCCCGAATATTCCTCGGAGTGTATATCCTACTGGTATCTTGAAACTTGTCTTTTATAAGTTGTCCAATTAATCGACTACTTGCTTGGCAATGGGTATCCTGCAGATGCTTATTTTGACAAGTATGTGTAGCTTCCATACGAGTCTATCATTGTTGTTCTAAGTTGCTCGAATCCGCCATTTACACCCCTCAATAATACATTTCGCCTTAAAATGTGTTTTGTCGGACTTGAAAATTTTAAACTAGAAGTGGTTCCTTAATGCCATCATACTTAAACTGTCACGCAATTGCTGTTTGGTAAAAAATCTTCCCAACTGACACATCTCTAGATTCAATAGCTGAAAAGGCTTCACTTGCAATTGTTGTAAACGATGGAATGAGAGGCAATGACCGAATGTACTGATTTGAAGAAGATGGACATGCCATTGAACTGCTCCTATAATCAGGGTGTGCATGAACGTCTTCCGAAGTTTTGTTTTCTTCGTCGTTGGCCACATTGCCATGATACTCACACGGTTGTTCTTCTTTATAGTGAATAAGAGATTCACCTCTATCAACTAAAGTCACATCATCCTCGGCCCGAGGAATAAAATGCGGTGGGTCTTTATTTTGTTGTGGTGTTGAGCAAGACGGATGAAACCCTTGAGGAACTATATAAGTCACTTCATTGGTATATTGGAACTGTGTTGACCTCGCAAGCATCAGTTAACTCAACTGATTGCTTCCGCTTGAGGACCTAAACAGAGCTACCGTCACACCATATATAGTAGTGTGCTCCGGAACTATTAGCCTAAAATATTCTGCCCCACCAATAGGTTCAACCGTAAGATAAAGATGATAATGTCCCATGATTGAAACATATCTTGGATCATTAACTTTGACAAAGGCACAAAAACTATTCTCTGTATTAATGTTCCTAGCTCTCTAAGGCAAGCCTAACATTTGTGTGCTACCAATGAAAATCGCTTTTGCTGTTATTGTGTAGTCCATCATATTAATCCTCCATAAAGAGTACAACATCTGCATGAATTCGTCATAAGCAATTTTCGCATCCATAAAAAATGACATGATCTCTCCGCCAATGTAAACATCACCACCGTTAGGAGTCCTCTCCCATAACCCTCTAAGAAGGGTAATTATTGTAACCGACACGTCCATCACTGCACCAAAATAACAAAAAATATAAAATTTTCACCTACATACATGAAAACAACATAACTATAGCAACTGGTCATTTGTCGAGCAAGGTGAAACCTGTTGGTGACTTCAGGAAATATACTATTGATATATGTGCGCCAAGGCATGCAAATGACACTGTCCTGAAAAACTATTTCTGCCCCTTTAGGATAGTATCCTATTGTAGGAAGGTTGAATGGCAGTATAGCCCCAAGATACAATGACGATACTCGTTTGTAAGGCTGCAACCCAAGTACAACGAGCGTGTAGAACAACTAAAAAAAGAATTAAGCAATGGTGATGACAAGATTTTTTGTAGAGTAGAGAAGAATGAAAGATGAGTAAGTAATGCTTGGTTAAGGCATGTATTTATAGGTAAGTGGTGACTATTCGGATAGTCACCTAACTACAACTGTTGCCTTAACACCTGTTGACACAAAACAGTTAAAACTGTTTTATGTCTCAAACGACACAAGTCGTTTCATGCCCAAACGGCTTCAACTGCCCATACAACTACCAAAATTTTAAATTCAAAATTTAAATTAAATAAGCCCAAAAAATAAAGTCTAAAACAAAGCCCAACTCACGCACACCCGTTGAAGAGGGGAGGGGGGGGGTGGGGAGGGGAGGGGGTCCCCCTACGCACGACGACGCGCATTAAACACTTTCCGGACAGTACCCCCACAATTGGGTTTGGGCCGGCTTGTCTTGTGTACGAGGGAGGCCCTCATACTAACTTGTTATCCCACTCTATAATTGTTTCCATATATAAATAATTTAAGAGTTTTATAACTAGCCAATGTGGGATACTTGTATTTATCACTATTTAATAACAAACTTAATGCAAATGAACTGGTGCTTATCAGGCTATGAACCAGTTATTGAGCAAATTAATTGTGTCTCACAAGAATTAGGTGAAACATAATTAGTTTCTATGAACCATAGCTCTTTTATTGTGAATCAGTGAACTAATTGCTCACATTAAGTTTTATCTCATTCCTTTTGTTGTTCTGCGGTTTTGCGCTTTCATGACCCTACGCTTTCTTGGTAATCATGAGTGCTTTAGAGATGTCTGCCTGACTCTCATAGAAATTGACCCAATTTCACACTCACTTAGGTGAACCCTCCATCAAGCATGTCCTACAGTTAAAACATGCCACCATACAAATTGGGCTATGGAGTTCATTAAGAGTATAAGAACTCATCCTTTTTCACTATAGTATTTACTATCTAGTTATAGGGAGGACTCAATTTATTTACAAATGATAGTAACTCAAGACAACCAGTAATTTGTTATTACCCCTATGAACTTACTTCATGGGATCTCCAATCACATAGGTGGGGTTCCTATTACTTTTGCCTTATGTTCTAGGCAAAAGTCCTATTCCCCTCGACGTTCGTTCCATTAACCCCCTATATAGTGGTTTAGTCAGAGGATTGGCTAAATTCAACTTTGACCTTACAAAATCTAGGTTTACAACACCAGATTCTAGCAGCTGCTTAATGATATTATGTCTTAAACGTATATGTCTACTTTTCCCATTGTATATCTTACTTTTAGCCTTAGCTATAGCTGCTTGACAATCACAATGTATTGAGATTGATATAGGAGGATGATCACCAATGGGAAGATCAGCTAAGAAGTTTCTTAACCACTCAGCTTCTGTACATGCCTTTTCTAAGGTAATTGGCTCGGACTCTATAATTGAACAAGCTATGCAAGTTTGCTTGGAAGATTTCCAAGAAACTGCTCCTCCACTAAGTGTAAAAATATATCCACTAGTGGATTTAATTTTATTGGATTCAGATATCCAATTTGCATCACTAAAACCTTTTAACACTGGTGGATCTCTTGCAAACGAAAGCCCAAAATCTAATGTACCTTTTAAGTACCTTACAAGTCTATCTAAAGCAGCCCAATGATCCTTGTTAGGATTTTGAGTATATATGTTTAGTCTCCCAATTGCATAAGCAATATCTGGTCTTGTACTATTCATTAGGTACATAAGACTGCCAATTATTTGGGCATATCTCGTTTGACTAACACTATGCTTATAATTTTTTTTTAGTTGGATACTTGCATCGTAAGGAGTTGACACTGACTTACATTCAATGTATCCAAACTTCTTCAAAAATTTCTCTACATAGTGTTCTTGTGATAACATAAGACCATTATTTTTCTTTATCACTTTGATTCCAAGAATAATATTTGCTTCTCCCATATCTTTCATATCAAAATTAGAAGCAAGAAAGGTTTTAGTCTTATTTATCACTTCCATGTTGGACTAAAAATAAGCATGTCATCAACATACAGACAAATTATCACAAAATTGTTACTATCAAATGATTTAAAGTAAACACATTTATCTAAATCATTAATCAGATATCCATTTGATACTAAATTTTAATTAAATTTTTCATGCTACTATTTTGGTGCTTGTTTTAATCCATATAATGATTTCACAAGTTTACAAACCTTATGCTCAGAACCTGGAACAATACAACCTTCTGGTTGTGTCATGTATATTTCTTCTTCCAAATCACCATTTAAGAATGCAGTTTTAACATCCATCTGATGTATAAACAAATTATACACCGATGCTAATGCAATCAAAACTCGAATGGAAGCTATTCTAGTTACAGGAGCATAAGTATCAAAATAATCTATGTCTTTCTTTTGAGTAAAACCCTTGGCAACTAATCTTGCCTTATACTTATCAATGGACCCATCAGCTTTTAATTTCCTCTTGAAAATCCATTTGCAACCAATCGGTTTTGTACCAGGAGGTAAATCAACAATTTCTCAAACAGGATTACTCATGATTAAGTCTAACTCATTATTTACCGCTTCTTTCCAAAATGGAGCATCAAGAGAAGTCATAACTTCTTCATATGTTTGAGGGTTGTTTTCAACCATAAAAACATAGAAATCACTACCAAAACTAGTAGCTTTTCTCATTCTCTTACTTTTCCTTAGTTCGATATTTGAACTCTCAGGAGAATCTTCTTGAAAATCGTTTTGGATTATATTATTATCTTGAGAATCGACAGCTTTTTTCTTAAGAAAAATATTCTCAAAAAATTCTGCAGCTTTTGATTCTATAATAGTGTTTGCATCAAATATCTTTTCTTTATCTTCAAGAATCAAGAATCTGTATGCAGCACTTTTTTGTGCATACCCTATAAACATGTAATCAATAGTTTTAGGTCCTATTTTACTCCTCTTAGGATCTGGAATAAGAACCTTTGCAAAATACCCCCACACTTTGAGATATGTTAGATTAGGTTTATAACCTTTCCATAACTCATAAGGTATTTTTCCCGTTCGCTTATAGGGTATCCTATTTTATAGGTGGCAAGTAATTAAGATTGCGCCCCCCCCCCCCACAAATTTTACGGCGCTCTAGAACTTATTAATAGAGAATTCATCATCTCTTTTAAAGTTCTATTTTTCCTTTCTGCTACTCCATTTGACTCTGGAGAGTAAAGAGGTGTAATTTCATGTATTAAGCCATGATTTTCACAAAAATCATTACACATATTAGACTCATATTCACCACCTCTGTTAGATCTCAATCTTTTAATTTTTCTTCCAAGTTGATTTTCAACTTCATTATTATAAATTAAAAATTTTTCAAATGCTTCATCTTTATTTCTCAATAAATACAATTTTGTGTATTTGAGAAATCATCAATAAATGTTATATAAAACCTTTTGCCTCATCTAGTTATTGTTTGTTTCAAATCACCAAGATCACTATGAATTAAACTGAGTAATTCAGTTTTTCTATTCATAATTGATTTATTAGTTTTGTTGATGAATTTTGATTCTACACAAGTATCACATTTATTGATGTTTGAAACATCAATATTTGTTAGACCATCTCTTTTCATTTTCTTTAAATAAGAAAAATTCACATGGCCTAATCTACCATACCATAAATCAAAAGAGGCAACAATATAAGCAAAAGTAGAAGCATTTTTATTCATAATTATGTCAAGTACATTAAGCTTGAACAAATCATTGGAATAATACACTTTTCCAATGAACACCTCATTCTTGGACATTACAATCTTGTCTCCCTCAAAAGAGACTTTTACATTTGCTTTTCCAAGAACAAACACAGACACTAAATTGTATCTTATATTTAGAACATGAAGCACATTACTTAAGGAAAGAATCTTTCCAGAAGTTAACTTGAGAAGAACTTTTCCTTTTCCCACAATCGGAATAGCGTGAGAATCTCCAAGGAAAACTTGTTCTTCTCCCTCACTCAATTTAGTGTACTCAAAAAATGAGTTTCGATTCCCACATATGTGCTTGGTAGCACCAGAATCAAAAATCCAATCTTGTTTTTCACTTGCAACTATATTTGCTTAAGAAACTACAACTGCAGCAATTACATCTTCTCCTTCAACCACGTTGGCCTTAGAAGAATGTTTATCGCCCTTCCTGAACTTACATTCAATGGCATAATGACCAGGCTTACCACACACAAAGCAGTTTCCTTTTTTCTTGAATGTTGGTTTCATGTTGTTCACGAATTTTTTATTATTTAATTTTTGCTTTTTGGCAGGAGGTGCAGCATCTTGAACAACATTAGCCTTGGAACGAATTTCCTTGGCCTTCTCTTCTTGCTCCCTCAGCCTATTCTTTTCTTCAATTCGAATGTGCACAATAACATTCTCCAATGTCATTTGCTTTTTCTTGTGTTTGATACTCTTCTTGTAATCTTTCTAAGAATCTGGTAACTTCTCAATCAAGCATCCAGCAAGGAATGATTCAGGAAGTGTAATATGCTCATTCTTCAAATCATTAACCAACAAGTGGTAATCATGAATTTGAGTGGTG
Organism: Melia azedarach; assembly: GCA_028052125.1. Classification (NCBI taxonomy): domain Eukaryota; kingdom Viridiplantae; phylum Streptophyta; class Magnoliopsida; order Sapindales; family Meliaceae; genus Melia; species Melia azedarach. The sequence goes on along the minus strand of CM051396.1, from coordinate 10,635,289 downwards.
ACAGACTTGTCTTCTGCCATCTTGAAATCCAAGAAGTTGGCAATGACATATTTTTGGGCACCAGCATCTTCAATTATATATTTCTTCTCCAAAGATGCCCAAGTTTCTTGTGCTTGGTCGCAGAGAGAATAAATATCATATAACTCATTGGAAATTGTATTTAAAATGGCATTACAACATACCTTATTGGCCCTAACCTATGCTTGATAATTTTCTAAAGCAGCATCTAGTTGTGGTTGTGTTAAATAGCCAGCAAGGTTGAGCACATCCAATGTATCGTAAATTCGATCTCTCCAGCGCTTGTAGTTGGTTCCCCTGAATGTGTCAATCTTGGCGATGTTAGGAATAGACTTGACAGCTGCAAGCAAAGCAGCATCTGAAGTCAAGAGTGCAGGGTTCGACGTTGTCGACATGATAGTTTTTCAGATTGTTGATGACTTTAGGAAATATACTATTGATATATGTGCGTCAAGGCGTGCAAAGGCCACTGTCCTGAAAAACTATTTCTGCCCCTTTAGGATGGTATCCTATTGTAGGAAGGTTGAATGGTAGTATAGCCCCAAGATATAATGACGATACTCGTTTGTAAGGCTGCAACCCAAGTACAACGAGCGTGTAGAACAACTAAAAAAAGAATTAAGTAATGGTGATGATAGGATTTTTTGTAGAGCAGAGAAGAATGAAAGATGAGTAAGTAATGCTTGGTTAAGGCATGTATTTATAGGTAAATGGTGACTATTCGGACAGCCACCTAACTACGACTGCCTACAACTGCTGCCTTAACACCTGTTGACACAAAATAGTTAAAACTATTTTATGTCTTAAACGACACAAGTCGTTTCATGCCCAAACGGCTTCAACTACCCATACAACTACCAAAATTTTAAATTCACAATTTAAATTAAATAAGCTCAAAAAATAAAGTCTAAAATAAAGCCCAACTCGCGTACACCCGTAGGGGAGGGGGGGTCCCCCTGTGCACGACAACGCGCATTAAACGCTTTCCGGACCGAACCCCCACAATTGGGCTTGGGCCGGTTTGTCTTGTGCCCGAGGGAGGTCCTCATACTAGCTTGTTATCCCACTTTATTATTGTTTCCATATATAAACAATTTAAAAGTTTTATAATTAGCCAATGTGGGATATTTGTAAATATCTCACATAAGATACAACAAAACCCCTCTTGCTCGACACAGTATACTCTCGAGTAAGGAGGGTTTTCAATTTGCATGATTGTACTGTTGAGTAATCTTCCTCCGTGCTCGAAAACCCCAGTTTCACCAACCCAATCCCTCCTCTCGCCCCAGATTCGTCTCCAATATCTCAAGACTAAGAAAATCTCACACAAACAACGCTACAACACCTCATTTAACAACTTCAACATGCAACCTATCCACTTTTTCTCATATACGAATCCATTTCCTTTCGTAAATATCTAAACAAACTCAAATATCAATTAAAACACTAACCTTTGTTATTGTTATATGATAATGTTATAAAATGCTTATAGTTTTAGATGGAATCAGTTTGGATTTCATGGGCGTTGGATTTGGAGAGGAAGGAAAGAATTGAATAGAGTTGGGAAATAAAAAAGAAAACAATTGGGTATAAGGGTATACATGTCCAAAAAACTTGGTTTTGGGTAAAATTGAATGAAAATTAGTAAGGGGGGGTAGTTTTGAATTTTCGGTTATAAATCGAGACATTTTTGGTTATTTCCCAAAGCAAAAGAGTTTTAAAAACTAAAAATAAAAAAGTGAAAAAGGCAGGTATGGTGGATTGATTCGTGGGTGCCCATGCTCTCTATTTTTTTTCTTGTTTTCTGTCCCTTACCTCTATCTACGGGCAAATGGCCAGGTCGAAGTTGGTTGATACTGTAAGTTAATCATCGTAAACTTAGATCGGACTCATATTTTAAACACAAAAATTGAATAAGATAGTATCTAAACTAGTATAAATTAATAATTAATTACAATATTTAAAAATACTTTTAAATTTTAAAAAAATTAATAATACATATAATGATACTTGTATAAAAATCAAATTTATTAATATATTAATAATTTTAATCAACTAAAAGTATTTAAAATATAAAACAAGAAAAAAACTAGACTATAATATATTTACAGCGCGACACAAATTTAATGGGCTTACTATTTACGTAAGATCAATCTCTTAAAAATTAGACACGACAAATACAGATATTCAAAATTTTAATTTTATAGATCTACTTTATACAAGTTGTCTATCATAGTTATTCTTGCAGAAAATTTTATAAGCATTTCTCATATCTAAACACGAGGGTTGGGCAAAATCGGGTTTGATTCAATTTTTATAAAAACTGAACCGAACTCGAAGTATATTAACAATAAAATCGAATCGAACAGAACCAAAAAAGTTCGGTTTGGGCCCAATTTTGGCTTCTGAGCCCTACTTCGGTTTCAATTCGGTTCGGGCCCAACTTCAATTTCTAAGCCTTACTTTATTTCAGTTTGATTTCGGATCCTTTTGTATTGTAAAATTTTATTAATATCCTTATTTTATATCATAATTATAATAAATAAATTAAAAAATTATTAATTTTAACCCTTATTTTTATGTATATTTATGAAAATTATTATCAAATTATTAATTATTTATAATTTATTAAATTAATAGGGGGTTAAAAAATTTTTACAATTGATTTCGGTTCGGTTTGGGTTTAAAATCGAAACTGGATCGAATCAATTATTCAAAAACTGACTAAAATCAAACTTAATTTTGAAATCAAATCGAACCGAACCGAACTGTTCGATTCGATTCGGTTCAATTCGGTTGGGCATTTTTGCCCACCCCTACTAAATACTATAAATATATTAAGATCATCATCAATAATCCATGCGTTTGCCTCTTGATTGGAGCTTTCAGTAGGATTCCAACCAAATATTCATAAATTTCTCTCTAATTATTTATGGGACAAAAAATGCTTAATTTAAGAGAAATGTCTGATAATATTATTATTGATAAGTATCTAAAAGTGTATCATTCACATATATTTTAGAATACACTATTGCATACTATTTAATTTAAAGTCCCTATTTGTGCAAAAATTATGACTTTTATTGGCACAACTTTAATTTACATGTTTTCATGATCTAAATCTCAATTACATATAGATATGTACAATTATATAAGTTGACATGTATATAATACTTATGTAAAATAGTAATGTAGTGTATTTTATATATAGGTGAAAGGTGGTCAAGTTGCAATTGAAAAAAAAAAACAAAATGGTCAACATCATATTTTCTATTTGAAGCACTAATTAGTCAAATGATCATATCTTTGTTTACCCACCTCCAAATATAATGATTTTTATTTCAAATGGAAGTTGACTCAATTTTTCACAATTCATTTTCAGATTTCATTTTTCGTTTTGAAATGATTCACCACTAAATATTTGAAGCAATACAACAAAACGTCACCTACCATTTGCAGCCTGGACCTGTACACATCCTTCGGTATTTTGGATATAACTCTCTCCACAGTGCTCTAATTGGGTTGATTCTTGATTCAAATACATCATGAAAGAGACAGCTACAATTTTTATGTTATGGAAAAATTCAAATTCGTGGATCTGAGTGGTTGAAAATAATTATAATTCAGACAGTAGCTATCAACATTTCGATTTGAATAGGCCCTAATATTTTAAGTATAACTTTCACTACATAGGTCCAAATACCATGATTCATGAAGCACTAGAAAGATTACTCATGGGGCCATATTTTGAAGAAGAAACATTGCTTTAATTTAGAGTGGAAGATAGTCAAACGTGCTTCTCAATATGGAAGATAATACTATGATGAAACCTGCCACTTGCTTGCATTCACATATGCGAATTCTCCTTCACCTTGTCTATATAAACCTTAGTTTTGAAAGCTTGAAGCAGCTGGTATTCTCAAAAACACTTTCATTTCTTCTTCTTCATATTTTCTTTACACCATGTATTTCTAATTTCGTAATTAGAGCAAAGGGTGAACTTTTGATGGTTCTATAGTATTGTTCTTTGATCCTTTGATTTGTCCTTCATTGTCAACTTTCCTTTTGAGTGAGTACTATATTTTGTAAGTGATTTTGGTTTGTTAGAAACCTTGATTCATTGTTAACTAAGGGTACATTGAATGCTTGGATGTTTTCTACATATCAAGAGCAAGGCAACCTATAGTTTTTTACCTTCAATTCAAAGGTAAGTCTTTTAATTTCTTTGTGCTTAAATGTTATCCATCATCCAATTAAGATTATTTCTTATTTGAATCTTAATTGTGTATTAAAAAAAGCATCAAGAATAATTTCTATACATATCATCAAAATGGATCCCTAATGCCCTAATATTCAATAATATTTAATTTTAAGTTAACAATCAAAATTTCATTCTACTTTCACAATATTTGGACTTTTTGAACTTGTGGACTTAGTATAACCAATTCCCTGAGGACCGACACTCGGACTTCCGAATTTTTATTACTTAAATAACCTACGCTTGGGTATTACAACCTAAAAATTTTAGCAATCATAATACTTATATAAACTCTTTATAGACCTCTATCTTATAAATCAATTTCATACCCAAAATGAATCATATTCCATCAATCAAGGAACACATAATATGTTTCAATTTTCTTATCTGAAGTAATTGCATTTATAGATTTCGCCTATTGAAAATGCTCTCTAAACTCTTTTCCTCTAATTGTTTTTAATAAAAAGCTTGATTTTAATTGAAGTGGGTATTTTTTGATTCGGCTCTAGTTTTGGCCAATTTAAAAATCGAACTAGATGGTTCAGTTTCTTAGAATTATAGCCGCGTTGAACTGAAGTGAGGTATGAAAATCAAAGTGATCGGTCAATTTGGTTTAGTTCAATTTGAAACTAAGTTAGTTCAAGATTTTTATATTCAAGTTTTTAGACTATAATTTTTTTTATTAATTTATATTGAAGTTCATCAATTTTTTGCCTATTCTTTTTTTAATTACAAATTCAAAATTACAAATTATATCATTAAAGTATAAACACAATTAATCAACATTAATAATTCTTTTTACAATTTTAAATAAAAGTAAAAAAATTAAAGTATAATTCATCAATATTAAAGCTTTGTTCTATTTTTGGCTCGGTTCTCGAGTTAGTATAGTTAAATTGAAAATTGAATTAAAAATTTGATTTTCTAAATTATTAAATTAAATCGATATAAATTTGACCTAAATTTTATGGTACAATTTAAATTACTCAATTTGGTTCAGTTCGGTTTAATTCAATTTACTCAATTTGCAATAGAAGTGATATTATATGAAAAAGTGTGTGTATAATTTTTTATTTTTAATTTATTTTGTTACAAGTTTTAATAAAATTAAAGAAATTGATAGTAACAAAATTCAAAAATACCCTTGTTACTAATTTTCAATAAAAATGCCCATTTTTCACCCAAGCGGATAGAATTGCCCCCTTTGCAACAACAACAAAACACAAATAATTTTTTGGTTTCGATATCGTGCTTCACATTCGAGCGTTTTCATCTCACCTTTGAGCAAGCAAAGTTAGCCTCCAGTTGCGATTTGAAGACAATGGAGAGCTTTAACGGCGACATAGGCAGTGCAGTGGACATACGTCTTCGACTGTAGCATTTGGGGCTCTGTGATTTCAGGTTAGAGTTTTGATTTCACAATCAAAATTGGTGAAATTAATTGGATTCGATGTGGATAAACTTGAGTATTTTGCATGAATTAGTTGTTATGTATGTTGAGGATGTAATTAGTTGAAAAATAATTGGTGAAATCGATTAGATTTGATGTGCACTAGGAAAGAATTATCCATAAAGTCGGATCGCGAAAACCCTAATGCACTTTCAAGTCGAAACCACTTGAAAGTGCATTTGCAACTTAACTCGAATGTACATGTATAATACTGGACTTGAAACTACATTTTAAACTATACACTAACTATTTCTTTTGCCTTCACTCGAAACCACTCGAAAGTGCATTTGCAACTTGACCCGAAAATGTGTATTTGCCTCAGCTCGAAAGTACATTTTTGAGTCACGTTACAGATGCACTTTCAAGTGGTTTCGAGTTAAGGCAAAAAAAATAGTTTCGCGTAATTTAAAATGTAGTTTCCAATCAATTATTATATATGCACATTCGAGTTAACATGTTTTGAGCTAAGTGGGCTAAAAACTTTAGTTTCGAGTCTAAGCAAAAAAGTAGTTTTGAGTCTGAGAAAAAAACATAGTTTCGATAGTTTTAACCAATTTCGAGTCATGTGTTTTATTCAGTTTCAAGTTTAGGAAAAAATATTATTTCGAGTCAATTGGCTTTGCAGTTTCGAGTCACATTAGTTTTATGCAATTTCAAGTCATGTGCATTATTTAGTTTCGAGTCATTTACTTTTTCAGTTTTGAATCAATTGTATTTTATGCAATTTCGAGTGATTTGTGTTTTTTTAGTATTGAGTCATGTGTTTTTTTTTTATGTTTCGAGTATTTTATTGACTTTCGAGAAAAATAGAATGTTAGGTTTTATCTTGAAATTTTCTTTTAAACATGATCATGTGTATGCAATACAGATTTAATTAATACAGCTAAACTAACCAAACTAATTTAAATTATTTTTGATGTAGGGAGTGATGCTTATAGTTAGCAGTACATTAAAAACGAAGAAGGCAGACAATTTTCTTGCCGTGGTGATGACGTTGTCTAAGTAAAAGTTAATGAATGAAATATTGGGAAAGTTGACAAAGAGGCAACGGCATATGTTCAGGAAAAGCTGTTTTGGACACTTTTTAGATCTATAATCCTTAGGCATTTCAAGGAACCTTGTGCATAAAATTATTTTGCACGAGGTTGAGACAGATAAGGAAGAGCAGGAGCTGTGGTTTCTTGTTGGAATGACACCCATCAGATTCTCTCGCATAGAGTTTGCACTGATTATCGAGCTACAATTTGGGCCATACTCAGATGTAAATGTGGATAGCCATAGGTTAAAGAACTTGTATTTTGGACAAAAGGCTTCGCCCAACCTAGATGACATTGATATTACATTCCATGCACTTGACTTTACATCTATTGACGATGTGGACGCAGTTAAGGTTATGCTTTACTATGTTCTTAAGCGTGGGGTGATCGGATGGGTCGAGAGATATCTTGCAGACTTATGATTAATGAACCTTATTGATGACTTAGATGAGTTTAACATATATCCCTGGGTATCAGTTTCTTAGCGCTACACTTATCGATCACTGAGTAGAGCTTTGAGAGGGCAGGCTGCCCAGTACCGGGTCAAGAAAGTAGAGGCAAAGGCAGAGGGTAAGACATATTCGACGAAATACAATCTGGACGGGTTCCCACTGACATTCTAGGTATATATAAGAACTTGTAGATACTTAATATGAAGTGTTGTATTGGTTGGGTTAGAGATATTCGTGATGATATGTAGTTTTTTTATATTTTTGGTCCATATTCTGTGATTGGTTTCATTGAAATATAATTGTTCCATTTGTAGATATGGATGTATGAGGTCCTGCTTAATGTCGGTAGAGAGTTCGCATAATGCACGAACCAACAACTACCACATATGTTGAGATGGACGGCGACCAAGAGGAACATCCACAATATGATGCTTACAATGCACGTTTTGAGTCCATCTATGGTACTAAACAACAATGCTTTTTAGTTTGTTAACTTAATTATCAATTTTACATGAATAATTGGATTACGAACCACAATGTTAAGTAATATAACAAAAAATAACTTTTTCTTGTAGCTATTGGTTGTGCTGTGGCAGATTGAGCCTACTAATGATGAGTGCATGTAGCCGTACTACACACAAGTTGTAAGTATGGTAGGCGTAAATGAGGGAGATTACAGAGGGACTATATTGATGGATGATCTGATTCTAGCAGACACATGTCACATGGATGAGACTCCTGACACCTCTCTCTGTATCATTCCAAGGACAGATGAGTTATCTACTCCCCCTACACTTGCTGCAGATCAGATAGTCACGACATCACCCACTCCACTGAGACTTAAAAAGGTAATTACATGTATAAAATGGATGTAATAAGGTTTATGTGCAGAGATTTTAAGTCAGTTATGATTGATTTCTTAACAATTGTTTGCTAACTTTTGTGACCTTGTCGGGCCTCGTGTTAGACAGAGTATTGTGAGGAGCTCTTCTTAAATGACCTCGTCCAATATGCCTTTGAAACCCGATCTCATCAAGCTCCTTATGGATATGATATTGCACAACATCTAACCCAGCTCCGAGCTGATTTTCAACCGTTTAGCATGAAACAGGACGAGGCTATGCAACGGTAGCAGGATAGCATACGGGCATTGATCGATCAGATTCAATGGCTGTTGCGTTTAGATGTTAGCCAAGTTCCACCGAATAACATTTAGGTTAGTATATTTGAACTTGCTTACTTAAAATATTTTTGTTCTTCGACGATATTTCCTAAATTAATATTATTAATAAATAATTTAACTAATATTTTTTTTATTCAGGTCAAAACCGAAGGGGATTCGAGTGTATGCGTTATCAATACTCCTTCTTTAGATGACCATACTTGATATGGTCGCGTCTATCAGAAGTTGAGGTCCAGTTGGCCCCCGTATACAAACCCATTCAGGTAGAGGATGACAGGGCATGTAAGGAGCTGGCTGCAGTATGGTCCTGGATATTAGATTCAACCTCTCGACCCAGTTCTTGATGACATCTACGGTCAATTCTTATGATGGGCTGTTACCCTGGGGGCATATATAGAGGGTGAGACATACAAATTTATGCCCTCTTGGATTAGTGTTGTGTTCAAGGCTGGTTATTGGCTGGAGGACGGGGTAAGTCATATTTCCTTTTAGTGATTTTATCAAATTTCAAGTTATGATTATCTCTCTAACACCTTTGTACGCACATTTCATGATAACTATATAGCATATGGTGAGTACATTAGCTTGTTATCACATCGATAGCTCGCATGCAGAAAGATGGTCCCACAGCATTGGATTATCGCGTCTCCTACCTCTATATAAGTCGTTAATGAATGCCTTTTGTTTTATTAATAATTTCGACTATTTTTTTTTTCATTTGCATTGAATTACTAATTTTTCCCTCACGCAGACTATGCTTCAAGTGACTTACAAAGGGTATCTATCTATCATTATCGTTAGCTGAGGGTACTTTCTACCCGGACTCTGACATTGAGGCGTTCATGACGGGGAGACATTCCTGGCTGCACAGAGATTGGATCTAAGTTGATGTTTTGTACTTGCTTGTAAATCTCGGTGGTGACCACTAGGCAGCGTGTGAGATTCATTTGCAGCAGAGAAATATCACAGTCTACGATTCTTTTCCCGCTGCCGATGGAGATGATGTCTTCGAGACTGTCATACAGCTATTGTATATGTATATTGCCCACTTGTTGGATCAAACCGGGTTTTGCACCAAAGTGGTCCACAGACTCGAGGCTTTTACGTACGTTCGACCAATTAAGGGCATACCATATCAGCGAGTAGATTCAGGGAACTGCGTATATTTACTTGCATGTTCATACACCATTTAGGATTAGGGCTTCCTTTAGATTTTAGGCCGGAAGAGAGTTGGATGAGAGTCGCAGTTGATCTATGGGCAGGACAGTTATTGTAGTTTATTACTTTGGATTTTATTATGCACATTATATTTTTATATTTATAAGTTTTTAATATTGATGTACATTATATTTTTAATGTTGGATGTACATAATTTTGCATTTGAATTCCATAATTTAGTTAAATTCTTAACTGACAAAATGAAATTAATCATCATGTTAATTCGTTTACAATGATATGGAACTCAGACTACATTGAATGCATTTGTTCGAATTAATTTATCTGGACTTAAGTATAGTATGAATGGATGTATAAATTATTAATTAACAATAATTGGTTTATTTAATTAATTAGGAAAATAACTAATTTATGCCAATGTGATTGAATAGTGATGAATTTACATTAATATTAATGAATAAATTATTTGCAATAAATATTCGCATAACTGTGTAATTGTTATCAACTAATTATGTATTCATTGTATAATTAGGAAAATGTACTTAAAATTTAGACAATTTAACAAAAATCTTATCTGCACTCGAAACTATACTTTCGAGTGGACTCGAAAGTAAGAGTTTGAGTTCTTACTCGAAAGTACACTTTCGAGTAACTGAGAATTTGTGTGTACGTGAAACTGTACTTTCAAATTTTCCAGAATTTAACCAAAACTTAATTTTACATACATTCAAAGGCAATTTATTACAATTAATCAAATCAATTATGTTTTGTACATAATGAAACAACAATAAATTGACAAATTGCCAATGTTTACAAGTAAATCAACTGAAAATGATATAGTATACATAAAAATCACTTACTCGGGTGTAGTGTAATTGGGTTCTGACATGTCGTGCGATTATGGCCTACTTGTAAACAGTGCAAACACCTTTGCTAAATCACGTCTTTGCTAGTTAAGGGAATTCGTTGTTTTCTTGATTGACGAGCAGGCTGGCATTGTCTAGGTGTATTGACAATAATTCCTTGTACCAATCGGCCTAATGGGCTCTGTATACGCTACGATGTAGGCATTCATAGTATAGTAATGCGAGCACAATAAGTGATAGGACAGATGAATGTGTCGACATGCTACTAAAGCATGAGAGCATGGTAATTGTTGCATGTCAAGGAACATGCAACTACATTTCTTTGATCGTAGGTCAACGACCTCAATATTTTCCCATTCTTTCACATTAAATTCAAACCTTGACACCGACTGGACATTCATGGTATGTGACAACTCTGTTTGCTGATCTAATTTTGCTTGAGCTGCCTCAGTTAAGTAGCCATCTCGTGCAGTAGCCAACTCTCTACATTTATAAAACCACCTTTGGACCAAGGATCTTATGAAGTCGGCCAAAGGAATAATGGGTAGAGAACGAACTTGTCTAAGCATGAAGTTTTAGAGAGGAAAGAAGAAGAAGAAGAAGAGAAGAAAAGGATTAAAAAAGAAAAAAAGGGGCATGGGGTTCCATCTGTTTTTGTTAAAAGATGCATTTTTTATTGAAAATTAGTGACAGTGATATTTTTGAATTTTTTTTATAAAACAAGAATATTTTTTATGATTTCTCTAGTAACATTCACTAATGTTGGTAGTTGATTAGTTGTTAGTTATAATATTATTATACAATACATTATTGGTATGAAAAAAAGTATTATGCTTCTTTGTTGTTGTCATTCTTTTATGTAATTATAACCAACATATTTAAATAGTTTAATCTATAATGTCAATAAATAATTTTAGGAGAAAATATATAAATTTTATGAATTCAATATATTAATAAAATGAGTATAAAATAATGGATATTCTTATAAATTCTTGTATTTTGAAGATTGAAGATTTTAATATACACAAATTTATTCTTTATATATAACATTATTTTCTTAATTTTAAAAATTAAATTCGAATCTTATTGGTAGCATTAATATATGAAAGTCCTAATCAGTATCATTCGTTGAAGTAGCTTAATCTTATTTAAAACTAGGTTAACTAGGTGGGTTTAACTGCTAGTATAAAATAAAGTTTAAGATAATTAAAGGTTTGTGTCTTTTACATTAGTTTTAAAATTCTGAAAGGCTGAATCAATTTGAAATAATATTTAAGAGGAATTAGGAGACATTGAATTGGAGTGAGTTTTAGGGATTTATAAGGAGTGAATTATGAGAAAAAAACCATGTTAATTATACACCTTGAAAGCTTGCAAAAGAGTAACAAAGATGTAAAAAGTGACGGGTTAGAAAAGGTAATCAATTAAACTTTGGATAAATGACAGTTGGCTAATAAAAATAAAATTTTGAGTTAAAAATAATTGTCAATGCGATCTTTTCAAGCTACACTTTTTGTTACTGTTAGCATTTAAATGATTATAATGATCATTGCAATCTAAAAATTAAAAAAAAAATCATTTACATGATATAATAGTCTTTCTAATCTAAAAATAAATAATATATTTTTTATTTTTTTATTTTAAAAAAAGACCACCTAAAAAACTTTTTTTATGATTTTTTCTTGAAGAAATTAGCAAAAAAGAATTGAGTTTTTACAAAAAAATTTAAATAATTTTGCTCTTTTAATTATTTATTAGATGATTTTATTCACATTGTTTTAAGTTTTTTCGAAAACCCATATTTATTTAATTATCTATATAATTTTAGACAATTTTTTATTTTTGTTATATAATTCTATGCTCATTGTGTTTTAATATCTTGAAACCAATATTTATTTGGGGATTGTTTTGTTTACATAATTGCATGAACTTTCTTATGTTATGTAATTAAGTTTATTTAATTTGATATCAATTTTAAAGTACTTCTTACTTATGAAGAAAAGGTAAAAATTTTCACTTTTTGGCTGAATCTAAAAAGTCTAGATAAATAAATTAAATATCTTCTCATAAATATCCTTATCTAGTTAATTTATTTATAGTATTACCCATAACAAATAACTGTTTTCTCTTTTTAAATACATAAGTATGATTTTTTTTTTCTAGTGACTCTTCCTCCTCATTTTTGGATCAACATGATATTATTATGTTTTTGTAATAAATCTCTATTAATTTTAGCTTAAATCTAGATTTATCAGTGTTGTCTTATAAATTAAAAAATATATTTATTTTTTATGTAACATCATAGACTATAATAATTGTGACACTTTAGACAAATCTTATATTTGCAAACTACATGAAAGATGCTAGGTATATAAGTTAGTATGCTTTAATCTCCAATAGACGCGTTTTATATTGAAAAGTCCTAAAACAAAAATGTGACGGGCTGTATGCTCAAAACGGACAATATCTTTGGTGGACTAGGCTGTTACAATTGGTATCATAACCACTCTGCTTGTCCTCCTGAACGATGGTGGGGCAAATCTCAACGACGATCTTGAGTCACTAAAGGAGGATGTATGTGACACGTTAGGCAAATTCTATATTGACAAAGTATGAAGAGACATTGAGTATATAAGTTAGTATGCTCTAACTCCCAATAGTCGCGTTTTGGGTTAAAAAATCGAAAACAAAATCATGACAGAATGTATGTCCAAAACGGACAATATCTCTGGTGGGCTAGACTGTTACAATTAGTATTATAGCCATTATGCGTGTTTTTTTAAGCAATGATGGGACGAATCTCAATGAGTACGTTGAGTCTCTAAGTGAGGGTGTATGTGACAATCTAGACAAATTTCATATCAGTAAACTCCTAGTAGACGTGTTTTGGGTTGAAAAACTCGAAAACAAAACATTGGCTAGCTATGTGCCTAAAGTGGATAGTATTTCTGGTGGAGTAGACTGTTACAATTGGTATTCAAAGTCACTTAACGTGTCCTCTTGAGCGATAGTGGGACAAATCTCATTGAGGATGTTGCGTGTCTTCTTGAGCAATAATGGGGCAAATCTTAGTGAGAAGGTTGTGTATCCTTTTGAGCAATAGTGAAGCAAACCTCAGTGAGGATGCTGAGTTTCTAAAGGGAGGTGTATGTGACACTCTAGGTAAATCCTACATACATCTTAAGCAAATTCTACATCGACAAAGTATGAGAGAGATGCTAAATATATAAGTCAGCATGCTCTAATTTTAAGTAAACGCGTTTTGGTTCGAAAACAAAATCGTGACGGGCTATGTGCCCAAAGAGGATAATATCTCTAATGAGTTGGACTGTTATAATAATATTCATATTAAAGCAATTTATCTTTATATAAATATAGGAGTAAAAATTATTTTATTTTTAAGATACTTTATTATTTATTTGACATTTAAAATTTATAAAGGTACAATTTTAAAAGTATTAATTTTTAGATTCTTTTTAATTAAAAAATTAATATTTTTATTTAAATTTTAAATAAAAATAAATATATTATTTAAATTTATAATTTAAGTCTATTTAAATTTCAGACTTTTCAAATTTTCAATAAAAATAAATCTATTTAAATTTCAGACTTTTCAAATTTTCAATAAAAATAAATCTATTTAAATTTCAGACTTTTCAAATTTTCAATAAAAATAAATATTTGGTATATATAATATATTTATTTATTGACTTGAATATGTTAGGGATAAATATATAAAATGATAAAAAAATGTAAGATTATTTTGTACACATATAATGATATGCTGGAGAACAAACCCATTAGATTTTCTCTTTAATATTATGCAAAAATCACATGGCCTAACCATTATTTTTTTTAAAAAAGGTAATAAAAATTTGAGAACTTGGTTACAACATAGGATGTATTGTTACATTTACTTTATATTTCTAATATAAAATTTGAAATATATTACATAAAAATTGAAACTTTATCCTAAAACTTAAAATATAAGTTAAAATTTGAAATTTGAAATTTAAAAACTTAAACAATTTAACAAAAAAGTTAAGATATATAAAGTAAAACTTTGAAAACAACTGTGTATTTAACATTACATATATCTATTGTAGTCAATTCTAAAACTATATTAAAATTGTATGACATCAACATTTTTTATATGGACTAACATAAAAGGACACTGGTTTGATATAGACAAAAGTGAGTTAATATGACATGAAAATTTGAATGGATTCGTGTTAAATTCTTATTTTAAAAGAAAAAATATGATAGATCGAAATGTAATTAGCGAAAAAGTGCAAATACTTTGTTAAAATTTTTTAAATAAATTAAAAAATTGAAAAAAGGTTAACAATTTTTATATTAAGAGTTCTTAAAAACCAAATTGAGTAATATTTTAATAGTTAACAAAATTAAAAGAAAAAAAAAACATAAAACCTCACATCTTAAATACAAATACAACAAATTTTAAATAGACTTGTAGACTTTACCAAAATGGTTTAAAGATGGAAGATGTGACAAACGAATTGTTTGTGTAAGAACGAATTTTTGCTGCCTACATAGCATCCAAAATAACAGAAGAAATTTCTATTAATTAATAAAAAAATAAAAATAAAAAGCCACGTGGCATTGTTTTGGCGCTAAATTCCGTTACAAATCCGTTACATTCAAATACACCAATCTACTCTACTCCACTCTACTGTATATAAAAACTCTAAATCCCCACTTTCCTTCCAAAAAGCAAACAGAAAACAATCAATCAATCGATCAAGAACCAATCGAATCAAAGATACAATCAGAATGAGTCAGGAAACGCTTGCCAACCACCCACAAGAAGAAGTTGAAGAAGGCCTCCTTCTCCTCCGGGAAGCCGCCGCCGTCAACTCATCTTCCTCTCCCTTCTTTGATGAATCAACCGACCGATTCTCCCATCTCCACCTCACTAATCGTCCCCCATGCACCTCCTGCGGCTATCGTCGCTTCTCCACCTCCTCCGCCTCTTCTGGGTCCCACAAACGCCCTTCTTCTGAGAATCCCTCCTCCTCCTATGAGCCCAACCCCAAGAAACCCAACCACAATGACGATTACACCAATTTTCGCGCCGGATTCTCCAAGATTCCTCTTTCGCCTCCGCCCCAGGAAACTCAACCCTTTCTCCGCCGCTGTGTTTCTGATCCCTACAACCCACCCATCCCGCCGGTTGTTGGGGAAACCCCACTTTCCCCGGTTCAGAATCCGGAGGTAGCGTGCCCTGGAACTCCACTGTCGAATGCCATTGCTACTTCTAAGCTGCCGCCACGGCCGCCGACTTTGAGGAGGTCAGTGTCGGATCCCATGCCGTCCCCGGCCAAGACATTTTCCAGTTCCTGCGAGAGCCCTAGTGCAGAGGTTTCGTTATCTTCTTTTTGGTGTATAATTATCAAGATTCATGCTTTATCGTGTGATTTTTTGTTTTCTGATTCTGTTATTAGATAAAGGTTACTGGGTTTGTTGAATTTGGAAGTCTCTTGTTTAAAGTTCTTGTCATTTGGTTTATATGCTCTGAATTTCTGAGCTTCTTGGGTTAAGTGTTTGTAAATGTGATCTTGATTCTGGTTTTTGGAGTTTAATTGTAGTTTGATTTTATTCTGATATTTGTGTCACTTGGTTCTGAATTTCTGAACTTCTTGGGTTGAATGTGGCTTTCTTCTGAACTTCTTGGGCTACTGTTTGTAAATGTGATCATGATTCTGGCTTTTAAAGTCTAATATAGTTTGATTTTATTCTGATATTTGATTTCAATTTTGTTTTCTGCTTTGTGGATTTTTTGTTTTGTTGTATAAATGGATAAGAGTTCTTCACTTCACAGTTTTCTGTTTCAATGTTTCTGATTGTGCTCTTAGTTCTATGACTGAAATTGTGTGGTAGTGCGTTTATGGCAGTGGCTGAAGAGCACGGGGGATTGCATGAGGGAGATGAGTCGAAAGTGGGATGAACTTCTGCGTTATGAGGAAGACAGTGCCACTGCAGAGAGGAGCAGGCAAACTGACCACCCGAGCGAAGATAACGACACTGATGCAGCAATGGTATCAATATTCTTTCTTGCAATTATCGTTGTTAGTTTGTGTTTAATCACAAATAAAACTGATGAAAGAAAGGAAATTTGGTTCCTAGTATAAACTTAACACTCACGATTATAGTTGCGATGATTTCATTCTTTTCACATGATTTTAAGACATTCACCACTGTTAGTTTGATTTGTAAAGATCAAATGGCATTTACCGAATGGAATTGTTTGATCTGTAGGAGAATTCTGCGAAAGGGTTTAATGAAGCTGTGAAGGTGGAAAGGAAAGGAGAGGCATTGATCATTCATTTCAAGTGTCCATGTGGTGCTGTATATCAGATTCTTCTCTTAGGAGGGAATTGTTACTACAAGCTCTGATACTTTTAACTTTTGATGGCGTCTTCTTAGGATAGAATGCTAACACATTCATTCTGGAGGAGACCTCTTCATTCTGAGATTACAGCTTAACAGGATTTGTAGATAGTATTGTTTAGTGCACTACTAATTCTTCCTGTATATCAATTCTTGTGGTAGACTTTTCCAATGGAGTATTAATACTAGTTAGCAGTCAATTTGATTTGCTCAGATTAAGAACAATCAATTCAATTCCAATCATGTGTATTTCTTCTGAGACTATTTTTCTGGCTAATGGCTTGTAAAGAAATAATATTTTCCACTTATTTTGTCAATTGAGAAGTTCAAATCTAAAGTCTGAACTGTGTGCATTGAAGATTGAATTTAGTTAGAGATTGAAGAGTTATAGATTGCTGCTGGGCAGACTACATATATCTTTCATTTCTGTTCCTCAACACCAAAGACCAGAAGTTTCTAGTGTTTAGACTTTCAGTAATCCATTAATGTAGTATGAGCATGAAATTAATTGTAGGATTCACTGGAAAATGATCACATAGACAATCTGGGATTGCCAAAAAAAGAAAATCAATGTCAATTTTTTACTTATGAAAAATTGAGGGAGCAGAGATGAATGGAAAGAGTAGATTAATAATATTTCGAGCAGGATTTCAATAGATTTAGATTGTGTTTGATTATGGAACGATCCTTCATAGTTTTGATAATTTTATGAAAGCTTTATTTAAGCCCTAGCTCTTCATGCTCATCTTAATATAAGTATACTTCATTGGAAATGGCTACGAAAATAATTAAGCGATTATCAGCCATTCAATACTAAGGATAATTGCATAAAAGAATATCAATATCATTATTACATCATTGTTTATGTTGTTAGTGGAATAAAATCTTGATGGTTTTGTTGCAATTATAAAGAAGGGATTTGTTCATCCCTATATAAACTGGTCGAGTAGTTCTACAAATTAAGGTCGAGGTATACCAAAACTAATTAGCGTACTTGAGTGTTTTTATCAGAAAGTTAGCCCCTTGAATGAGTTATCTCATTTTTTAATGTATAAGATGTTCAGTCATCTAGTTGCATCTCTAATTATAGTAAATACATTTACGTAATTGCCTTATTTAAAATTATAAATGTAAAATAAAAATAAAATTATTAATGTTTTAAATTTATTGTTTTCATAGTCAAGAATGTCGCTTTTTGAAAGTTGTATTTTAGAAATTAATTAGAATTGTAAAATGTATTAGATAAATATATTTGGAAGAATTTTTTTAATAATTTAATTTACTAATGTTTTGAATACATAAATTAATTTAATTAATATAAATTTTGTAAATGTAGTAAAAATATTAGAATAGCCATTTTTAGAAAGATTAAAAAATACATATTTTAAAATATGTCAAATAAAAGAAAATAAATTATCATATTATAATCTTCAGCATCAAAAAATATTTATACTATCTGATTTTTATGCAATTCTAATATCTATATAGCATTTTTAATAATTAAATTATAGTAACAATCAAAGAAAAAAGAAGTCCAAGTCCCTAAGATTTGGTTTAATGGACTAATTAATCTTAATAGTTTAAAAAAACCCGTAAAAATTTTAAATAACGATTTTACCCCTATCAATAATAGTTATTTACAAAAATAATTATTAAATCTTTAAAATTTGATCAAATGCAATATATTTATAAAAATGCATGAATAAATAATACATTAACAATATCATATTTATTAATATATTATATATTTATATATTTTATAGCTAAAATATTTTATTTTTATTATATTTTATGTCTTAACTATACATAAATATGAATTATAATATAATCACAAGCGTTGTACTATAATATATTTTATATATAGATTAATATTTATTTATAATTTATTTTCTAATACCTAATTAATATTGAATTCTTAATATATTATAAAATAAATAAATTTGTATTTTAATTATAATATATTAACAAATCTTATTTATATTATTTATAAAATATATAAATTTATAATATGTTAATAAATATTATATTATTAATATACTTAAAAATAATATTATGATTTATCTTGTTAATGTATTTTTTTATAAATATATTATATTTTATCAAATTTCAAAGATTTAATAATTATTTTAGTTAAATAATTATTAATAGGGGCAAATTATTAGTGATCACAACTATACTAACTGTAAATACACTGGTCGTGTCAAATAATAAAGTGATAAAAAAAGATATCGTCCCATGAGAATTGAAATTCAAATTACCTACTAAGTATTATAGTTTGAAAAGCCAATTTTATCTAAGCAAACTAGATTGATTAAATATAACGAAAAATAAACTAAAATACTACTATTAACTAAAGTGGAATAGAAATCGAGTTTAAGAATTTACAAAAAATGAAATATGTAAAGATAAATTACCTAGGGTCTTGATTTTGCTTATCCATCACTGCATTTCTTTTAATGGGCCCTTATCAATGTATTTTGGTTTATTTCACTAATCACAAGATTAAAATTAACCTTAACACCTCTCTCGAGCGTAAATTCAAGTTTCACACATAATTATACGTTCATTATATATTACTTGTTGTTTAACGCTTATAACCCAATTCACCTCTCTGTTTCTTGAAATCCTAATTGTTAGTTTGATTATCTATATGTCGATTAGCTCCCGGTCCCACTACCATTTACATTGTATTTATTTAGTCCGACAAACAAAATAATCTTTCGCAAGACTTAATTCATCAATTTCTAATTCAATTACTTCATTAATTAATTATCAAATTAGAACATTAAGTAAGTTAAACATAAATGAATCAAACTATAATAACATTAATAACATGTTTATTAATTAAAATATAGTTTGGACAAATTTACATCAAGACCCTAAATTAGGAAAACTAGCCAACCATCATCAAAAAAACAATCAACATGTATTCTATAATCATAAAATTCAACAATTAAGGTTAAAATGAAATACAAAATGAGAGTGATAGAGTTTAGGAAAACTAGACTAGAGATCCAAGATTCAATGATCCTCCTTCAATTCCTCTTCCAAAGGCTCCAACTTGAATCAATTCACTTCTCTCTCTAGAATCTTCTCTTTGTTCATCACCTTTCTCACTCCAAATAGCCAAATTTTCTATTCTTGGTTGCTTGATTGTGGTGGCTATCATCCCAAAAATATATAAACTTAAAAGATACTCAAATCAGACCATTGGGTGATAATCTCACGGCCAAAAAACGTCCAAGCCCATCCAACGCCCAAATTCGCGCGGGGGCACAATAAGGCTAAATGGGTGGTGTTGCCACACCACACTTGCAGCCAAAATGGCCTTGGTGCGCGGGTGCGAAGTTGGCATACTATGGCATAGCCGCGTCATGCCTTCAACTTTGATTTCCTTACACTTTGGTCCCTTGAATTTTGCGTTTTGGCCCCCATTTCCTTTTTGACTTTTCCGACGTTGCTTTCTCTAGCTTATTTCATTTTGAATACCCATTTGCTATCTTTTCTATACAAAGTACTAAAATTCATCAAATATTAACTAAACTTGAGGATTTACAAAATAATTCAAGTATCAAAATAGCCGATAAGTGCGTATTCTACACACTTATCAATTTGTTTTAAATAAATTGACATCTTTATGATTATTTTTGAAACTACTAATCAATCCAATAAGCCAAACCTTAGGGACTTATATGTCCTTTTTTCAACAATATCTACAAGAAAATGTGGTAATAAAAGATTATTTTTTGGGATCAATATTTAGATTAATAAAAATAAAACAACAATAAGCACATGATCATCTTTTATCGTAATATCAAGGTTTGCTTACTTGCACACAACTCTACATTGTCCTTACAAATGAACCAAATGAAATATAGACCTTGTCTACAACCTTTAGAGGTAAGAAAATCTTAATTTGTCCTGCATGCTTCTGAACATTTTGATACTACTCTTAACTTATCATGTTATCCTATATTTTTTTACATTGTTACTAGTCCTAACTTGCTCTCACACGTAGTAGACCTAAGGTTTGGGTCTTGTGCACTATTCGATGCAACAACAAAATCAAATAGCAATTTCATCCATTACATAAGCCATCAAGATTATAAAATCGCGACTCTTGGGCCATCAAGTGACTTTTAAGAGATAGGGTAGATCAAACTGCTTACAAATTGAGATTCAAGAGCGTTGAAGATTCGATCCAAATTCGAACACCCGAGCCATAGTAGATCTAGTTGTCTTATTATAAAGCCAACTTACTTAATACCAATTACAGTTTGACATAAATAACCAGTTGTAAGGTAAAATAAAATGCTATTTAGAATAACAATATTATATAGATTCTTGATAATTATATATAAAAAGTAAGTTTTTATATAATAATAAATTTTATATATTTTTATTATATATTTATTATATATTTATATATTATATTATTTTCAATTTTTAATAAATTAAATTATTATTTTCCACCTAAATTTTAACTAATATTTTTAATTAAATAAATAATTGAATAAAATTTCTAGATGATAAATAAAAATTATTCAAGTGTAAAGATTTGAACACTAAACATGGAAGAAAATAAGCACATATTTACCATTATACCACTCATGCATTTTGTAAACAAATAATATTTAATTAAGAATAAATATTTAATTTATATTATGGAAAAATTATTTTAAATTATTATTATTAAAATTTGAATAATTTTATAATATAAAATTATTCAATTTAATAACTATTATTATTAATAGTAATCTAACAATAATTTTTTTGTTAACAATTATTTTAAAAAAAATTTATTACTATTATTTTTCTTTATAATTATTTGAAGAAACAATAAATCTATTTTAATATTATAATTTTTAAATTTTAGTAAAATAAATTTGATTGCAAATATACTTATTTTTTTTAAATTAATTTTAAAAAGTTTCAAAAAATTTTAAAAATAAAATTTTATGTATAATTTTTATTATTTGATAATATGCCAATAATTTTAATTATATGTAGTTAATTACTAATTATAATTATTAGATATGAATTATTGTAAATTATAAAATTATTTATTTTATATATATTAAATATAAAATTCTTCAAATTAAAGATCATAGTGATCAAAATCTCAACTATCACAAAAACAATACTAAAAGTTTAGTATAACCATAAAAATAAAAGATTTTGTGCATAATATGAACATTCATCCAAGTAAGTCAAACTTACTAAAATCATTCTCACCTATAATGCTAATGAATAACGAGTGATTATGAGGAGAAGATGAAGAGGTAAGAGTGGCTCACTTGTTTTTAGATCTAAGATTTTCTCTTTTATATATATTGGGACGGATTAGTAGCCCTATGTTTTACATTTTTTTATAGTAATTCTTAACTTTTGAATTTAAGTACATCTAACAATTGAGATTAAATTTAAAACGTATACTAATTAATTCATTAATTGAATATGAAATATATAATTATTTCCTACAATGAACAATTTTTAATTTATTATTAAGAAAATATATCATCAATTTTTAATTTTTCATCAAATCTCATAATACAAAATAAATATTTTAAATATTTTAAATAATAATAAATTAATTTTTCATATATTAATTTATTATTTAATTTTAATTTTTCATAAAATAATATAATAAAAATAAATATTTAATTTTTCATAAAATAATTGATAAAAAAATAATTGGCAATAATCATCAATTTGATTGAGATAATTAGTATAAAATATTACAATTGAGATAATTTATTAGAATAAAATATCAAATTTGATTGATACATTTACTTATTTTATTAACCTACAAAATAGAAAAAAATAAATATACTAGTAAATTATGATATAATTTTTAATAAAATTGATAAAAAAATTAGAGATAATATATTAAATCAATTTTACAATTTAATGTTTCTTAATAATTTTGCAGAAAAATATTTTATTTGGTAAATAAAAATAAAATATAAAAATAAAAATAGATATATAAATTCATTAATTATAAATTGATTATTTTTATTTGATCAAAATTCATTGTTTCAGATTAAAATTATTCAATATTTATGTTGTTGATTATCTAACTAAATTTTTTATTAAGAAAATAAATTTAAAAAATTCTAAAATTGATTGAATCAGAAAACTAAAAGAATTATAAATATAATAGATTTAATTGACTAAGTTAAAAAAGTTAAACAAAAACTAAATTTTTTTTAGTGATTTATCAAATAAAATAGACGTATATGTAATTAAACAAAAAATGTTTTGAATATATTTGAGAGAAAGGGGATGAGTCGGGAAAATAAGCCCATCCCTATTCCTGGTTCGCTTTTAAAACAAGAATGGACTCTTATTCCCATTTTGACCCTATCCTCAATTTACTTCAAAAAGTCGTCCTAATCCTTGTTTTAAATGGTCCCGCAAGAAATATTGCCATCCCGATATAATCTAAAAATATTAGGTTAAAAAATTAAGGGAAATAACCAAAAATGCCCCCATTATATAAAGAAAATTCGAAAATGCCCCCCCAAGCTAATTTTCATTCAAAACTACCCCCTTTTCTCTCATTTAGACCGAATTACCCTTATACCCTTTCTTCCTTCATTTTCTTCTTCTTTTCTTCTTTCCTTCTTCCTATTCTTTACACACATAAACAATAAACTCTCCAACCTTCTTCGTTTTCCTCTTCCTACTTATACATTATATTGATTTTAAACAAAATCTTATTCTTAAGCTATTATTGAGTGAAATAACAAGATTTGTTGCAAAGGTAAGTAGATGTAGTGTGGTAAATTGGGGAAAATTGGATAATGCTCAGTTCGTCCAGCTGGGGAGGGACTTTCTAGTTTTGTTTAACTCGAAAGTACAACTAGAAAGTAAGGTAAAAAAGTTCGCCTTCTTGCTAGAAAGTTACTTTCGAGTTGAGAGAAAGCACATAACTCGAAAGTTACTTTCTAGTAAAGTTTCGAGTTAGGTAGAAAGTTACACTTTCGAGTTTTACAGAAACCTAATCTCAGATTTTTTGTGATTTTATGGTGCAGTTATGGAGTTGTTGATTACAGTAGTTACTCGGTGTGGAGGTTATTGGGAACGCACTCCGAACGGCGGTAATCTTTATATCGGTGGCGAAGTGATGCCATTTTCTGTTGATCGAAATATAACATATGAATAGTTCATGCAGATTGTGTATGCTGGATATGGGATTAATCCAACTGAGGAAACTATCAAAGCAAAAGCGATCTTTGTTGATTGTGCACAAGTTTTGGGAATGCCTTAGACAGCAGCGTCTATTAACACTGAATCTAGTTTTCGCGCCTTTATGAATGATGCGAACTTAGCTTTTATTAATGCAAGGAGTCATTGTTATCTATATCTGACCAAAGAACTAGTTTATGGTGGAGAGCATTCCAGGCCACAAGGTTTTTCACAACGAAGCACGGAGGGAGCGGGAGCTACTATGCCCCAATTCAGGTCATCCAGTGGAAGTAATCAATTTGGTGGTACAATTCCTACATCTTTGGCAGAGCAGACACAATTTTACAATGAGTGCAATTACACAAATGCAGGGGCCAGGTTTGAAGAATACAACTCTCCACCAATGCGAAATGAAGAGCCTCATAACGTCGAGCCAAATGCTCCTCAACCCGGAGATGATGTAACCACTACAGATAGAGGTGTTTCTCCCCCTCGCCGTAGACCAGAAGAACAACAATATGATGATCATGAATATCAATATAGAGGTAGAAATATTGTTGATGAAGAGGAATATGAGGCAACAGAAGATATTGGTGCTCGTGGTGCATACAGAAATAGCTCAACGACTATTCCATCAACGTAAAATCAATACATCCAGGAGATGCCTCCCATTCCACCATCTACATACATGCCAAGTGATGCATTATCTAGTTCTGGATCAGGGATGTGTCTGTTGGACAAATTTACAGCACCAAACAAGAATTGCGAGATAGATTAAGCATGATGGCCATTAGAAATCACTTTCAATACAAGATTTGCAAGTCTGATACGACTCGATTCGTTGCAAAGTGTGTTGACAATGGTCGTAAATGGTGAGTACGGGCGACTAAGAATAACTGTGATGCATATTTCCGTGTTACTCGCATTGACTTAATACATACATGTGAAAATATACAATTACAAGATGGGCATCCACAAGCAAGCAGTCGGTTAATTGGGGAACTTGTAAAAGATAAGTTCAGAGATGTCAGTCGAATTTACACTCCGAGAAATATTCGGGATGATATCCAAAGCGAATATGAGGTTCGTCTTCCATACACAAAAACTTGGCGTAGTAAGGAGGTAGTTTTGCGGATCGTCTGCGGAGATCCGGCTAAGTCATTTAAGGGACTCCCTGTATATTGTCGTGTGTTGGAGGATAAAAATCCGAGGACTGTGACGACAATTGAAACAGATGATGAAGACCATTTCTTGTACTTTTTTATGGCATTAGGGCATTGTATTCGAGGGTTTCGCAACACCATTCAGCCTGTTATTGCCATTGATAGTACTTTTCTGAAGGGTAAATTTCGAGGCACATTGTTTATAGCATCTGCCCAAGATGGGAATAACCAAATCTACCCATTGGCCTTTAGTATTGCCGATTCTGAAAATGATGCTTCGTGGGAATGGTTTTTACTTAAGTTGAGGGATACTATTGGGACAATTGAGAATATGGTTTTCATCTCAGATCGACACAACAACATATTGAAGGGGATAAACTCTATTTTTCCTGAGGCGACTCATGGTTTTTGTACTTATCATATTTTCGGGAATTTGAAGGCTAAATACAAGATGCGCCAACATAAGATAGACACGCTCCTTGCTGCTTATTTCAAGGCCGCTGATGCGTACTGTGAAAGTGAGTTTGCTAAATATATGGACAATCTCAGAATCATGCATCCAGAAGCAGCAAAGTACTTGGAAGATGAGGTTGGACTACATAGGTGGGCGAGGGCACGGTTTCCATCTAGGCGATATGACATGCAAACCACTAACATAGCTGAGAGTGTGAACTTCGTGCTTAGACATGCTCATGCTCTGCCCATCATTCATTTGGCTGAGTTTGTAAGATCGTTAGTACAACGGTGGTTCTATGAACGTAGAGAGTTAGCTACTGCCCGAGATGGATACTTAACTGAGGTAGCCCAAGCGAAGTTAGATCAGCAGATTGAGTTGTCACGTACCTTGACCGTGCATCCTGTTTCACGTTTTGAATTCGAAGTGAGGGAACGAGAAAATGTTAAGGTCGTAACATACGAGCGAAGCAATGCAGTTGCAAGTACCTTGACATCCAACAACTACCATGTAGCCATTCTTTAGCCGCTTGTCGACATATTCGCCTCTCTCATCACTCACTATGCTCGCATTACTACACCACTAACACTTGGATCACAGCCTATGCAGAGCCTATTAACCCGATTGGTAATGATGTTGATTGGGTGGTTCCTGACACTGTACGAGGAATTACCGTAAACCCACCCAAACAACGCCTGCTTGCTAGTAGACCAAGGAAGCAACGAATCCCTTCTGTTGGGGAAGATGTGATTCAGCGAAGGTGTTCTCGTTGTTTACAAATCGATCACAACCATGTGACATGTCGGAATCCGATTCCACTTAACCCGATGCAGTGACTTTCATTTATAGTTTCCAATTATTTTTTACTTGTAAACTGTTCGGATTAAGCAGTATGATTGTGTATGATGTTGCATAAACCATGGTTGATTTCATTAGTTCATGCAAATTATGGCAAAGTTGTTACACTTGCTTTGACTGTATCATGTTCAAATTGTTAGAGTTTATATATAATTGTACCATTTCACAATTTTATATATTAAAAACGTTACATTCTGCATAACTAGAAAGTACACTTTCGAGTATGCTTTAATTTTCACTAACTCGAAAGTATACTTTTCTAGTTTCATTGAACTAGAAAGTGTATTGAACTAGAAAGTGTACTTTCTAGTTTTTTTATTTCAAGCATACTCGAAAGTATACTTTCTAGTTTTTCAGAATGTAACGTTTTTTTTTTTAGTTAGCCAATTAGTCATAATATAATTTCAACTTGTTATACCATATTTGATTATATTTGTCAGTAAAGTTTTTTATGTAATCGGATTTGCATTTGATATTTACAAAAATATGTAACAACAATATAAAAATGAATAGAATGGATACACTATAATAAATGAATAGAATCTATACACTACAATAACTGTCCCGCCCATAAATCTACTGTGACTCTAGTCCTCATATGGACACCGTCCTCTGGTCCAAAATCGAACGGACGCCCTAATCCTAAGTACTGTATGAACATACAAGTGAATATTCCACAGTCCTCTGAATCTGAACGCTGTTGTGGTATGCCCTGCCTCGGTCGAATGAAAGTGAAAGGCGTGAGACGCTCAGTCACGTCAGTGCGATACCTGTAAAACCCAGTCTGATGCAGCAAGTAGGGAATGTAGATACATAACGGCTGCATAGCAGAGTCGATATCAGCATCCCCATGGGCAGAGGGAAGAGAATCATAGACCGTGATCTCTCTACGACGAAAATGGATCTCACAAGCTACCCAATGATCACCGCCCAGGTTCAAAGGCAAGTACATAACATCCACCTGGACCCAATCCCTGTGTAGCCTGCAGTGTCGTCCCATCACGAAGGACTCTATGTCCAAGTTCGGGTAAAAAGTGCCCTCGACCAATGCTCCTGATAGGTACCCTGTGTATGTAACTTGAAGCGCAGTATATGGAAATAAGAAATTGAAATGACAATGTAATCAGGAAATAATCAAATAATGAGCAGATAATCTTAAGAAAAGAAATTCATCGAAGACTTACGTAGAGGTGAGGGGACGCTACAGTCCAATGCTGTGGGACCATCTCTCTGCAAACTAGCTGCCGATGCGATAACATGGCAATATACTCACTGATATGCTGTATTTATAAATAAGTTGTTACAAAAAGAACGATGTTGTTGATGAAGATTAAAACAATATGAGAAAATAAAACAACAATAAAATATCACTTACGCCGTCATCCAGCCATCGCCCTGCCTCGAAGACACCATTAATCGAGGATGGTGTCAATCTCCCTGTCTCGCCCTCTATGTAAGCACCCGGGGTAGCAATCCACCGAAGGAACTGACCGAACAGGGCATCCGGAACTGGCCGCAAAGGAGACATCTGAGATCCTGGCCCATATTGCGGCCAACTCCTAACTAGCCCACCCAATTGCTGCTGATTGGGTTGGCATATGCCGACCGACGAGAAGTCGTCCTCCGGTAGACATGACGAAATCGTGCCTGGTCGTCCAAACGAGGTAGGTCAGTAACATGGGCACTGGTACCCCGATGAGCGTTGACCTGGACATAAATATTAGTTAAACTTACAATACTTGTGAAAGATATATCAATAAAACACACAACTAAAAAAGTTAAAGTCATTAGACTGGGTAAATACTAACCTGGCCATTCTGCCTGTCATCTGGAGGCACTATCCCTTGAATCTGCTGGATTAATGTATGTAAGCTATCAAGTACCTGCTGCGATGATGTGTCATGCCTCGCACTAAACACTTGCAAATCAACTTGAAGTATGTCAAGACGACTAAGAACATCATGACTCTGAGAAGGCGGATCAGCATGGGTATCAGCTGCACGATCATCTGAGTCATCGCCGAATAGCTCCTCACGATACTCGGTATGCCGCGAAGGACGACGAGGCCGTGGACGCTATAAAAGATAACAAATAATTAGTCATTAGATTGCTCAACTTATCTATGGTTCATCCATATCACAACCATTTTTCAAATGTTTTAATACCTTCTTAGGTCTGCCTGGAGTGGGAAATGTCGTGCCTGTCTAGTCTACATCTGCTGGTGGAATGAGAGTAGATGTCTCAGCCGTGTCTGGAATGATAGGAGGAGACATGTCCGCGGCCTCAACTGGAGGGCTCGATATCTCTGCTGGGGTCTAGTCATCCATAAAAATAGTCCCTCCGTATTCCCCCTCATCTACGCCTAGGAATCTAACCACCTATGAGTAGTACGACCGCCTCCACTCCTCCTTAGTGGGATTAATTTGTTGCCGTACAATCAGTGGCTGCAAGAACAAGTTATACGTTAAATTATTTTCCATCAATGTGATTCAAAACAAAAGTTAATCATGTAAAACTAGGCCAACAAAAATTATTAAACATTGAATATTATATCGTAGATGGGCTCAAAACATGTGTCCTAAGCATCCCATCGCGGATGTTTGTTCCTGCCATCCATCTCAACATCCGTGGCAAGCGTTGGTTTGTGCATCGTGCGAACTGCCTGTCAACAGTGGGTAGAATCTCGTATATCCAGATCTGTGAACATAATTATAACAAAAAATATTTTAAAAAAATCGGACAAAGTCTCCTTTATAACCAGGAGATCCTAAAATTTAAAATCCTGCATATAATCACCACAACTACCACCAACCAATACCTTTTCAACATAAAACACAAACAAATATATCCAACCAATCAAACCAAGTATATATCATACATCACAGTAAATTAATTAGCAAATTAAAAGTAAGTATGTACAAGCTTTCAAGAATACCTAGAATGCCACTGAGAACCCGTCAAGATTATATTTGCTTGAATAACTCTTACCCTCTGCCTTTGCCTCTGCCAACTTGACTCGGTAATGGGCAACCTGCCCTCTCAGAGCTCGACTCAATGATCTATAATTGTATCGCCAACAAACTGAGCCCCAAGGATACTTGTTGAACTCATCCAAGTTATCAACTAAGCCCATCAACCATAAATCCGCAAGATATCTCCCAGCTCGTCTGATCACCATAGGCTCAAGCACATAGTACAATGTTATCTTCACTGCGTCCATATCATCAATAGCAGTAAAGTCAAGTGCATAAAATGCACTGTCAATGTCATCTAGGCTAGGGGCATGCTTGAGTCCAAAATACAAGTCTTGAAGCCTATGACTGTCTACAGTAACTTCCGAGTATGGCCCAAATGTAAGCTCAGTAATCAGTGCAAACTCTATACGAGAGAATCTCATGGGTGTCTCTCCGATTAGAAACCACATCTCCTGCTCATCCCCATCTATCTCAACCTCGTGCAACAAGATTTTATGCACCAGGTTCCCTGAAAAGCCTAAAAACTACAGATCCAAAAAGTGTCCTAAGCAGCTCTGCTTGAATATACGCTGCTGTTTCTTTGTCAATTTTCCCAAAATTTCACTCAATTTTTTACATTTAGACAACATCGTCACCACGGCTGGAAAATGATCCGCCTTCTTTGTCTTTAATGTACTGCTAACTGTCACCATCACTAACTGCATCAAAACAAAATAAAATTTTCATTATTTCAATATTTCATCATTTCAAACCAAAACCATGCTGCAAAATCAAAGCATTCTGTATTTCTCAAAAGTTATTGAAACACTTGAAACTATAAAATATCACGTGACTAGAAACTAGGATAAAGCCATGACTCGAAACTACAATATATTTTGACTCGAAAATAACATAACTCGAAACAAGAAAATGCCTTGACTAGAAAGTATAAAATGCCTTGACAAGAAAGTATAAAATGCCTTGACAAAAAAGTATAAAATGCCTTGACTAGAAAGTATAAAATACCTTGACTAGAAAGTAGAAAAATACCTTGACTAGAAAGTATAAAAATACCTTGACTAGAAAGTAGAAAATACATTGACTAGAAAGTAGAAAAATACCTTGACTAGAAAATAGAAAAATACCTTGACTAAAAAGTAGAAAATACCTTGACTAGAAAGTAAAAAAATACCTTGACTAAAAAGTAGACAAATACCTTGACTAGAAAGTATATGCAAACAAGCGACTTAAAACTATAGGAAAACACGCGACGTGAAAGTACAGGCAAACACACGACTCGAAAGTACACTCCACAACGCAACACAATTTGATGTACTTTCGAGTTAAGACATTTTATACTTTCTAGTCAAGGTATTTTTCTACTTTCTAGTCAAGACATTTTATACTTTCTAGTCAAGGCATTTTCTACTTTCAAGTAAACACGACTCGAAAGTTTGCTGGGTTTTCTTGCCGACGCCTTGTTTAACAAAATCCGTCCAAACTCCCCATCAATGTCAACATTTCACTCAATTATTTACCAAATTAATTACATCCTAACATATCTAACAACTATTTCATGCAAAATACCCAAATTTATACATATAGTCATGCAATTTTTGACTGGAAAATGAAACCCTAACCTGTTATCGCAAGCAGTCGTCGAAATTTTCTGCTGCTATTTGTCGCCGTCTCCAATTGTCTTCAAACTGCAATTGTGGGATGCCTTTGGTTACTCGAATGTGAGGTGAAATCGCTCGAATGTGACGACAATCGAAACTGTAGTTGTGTTTCGTTTCTGTTTCAAGGGGGTATGAAGGCAGTTCGGTCCAATTGAGAGAAAAATGGGCAGTTGTGACTGAAAATTTGCTTGGGGGGCATTTTCAAATTTTCTTTATATAATGGGGGCATTTTTGGTTAAAACCCAAAAATTAAAGATTATAGTCAATAGTACATCATCTAGCCTTAATAGGTTTATCAATTAGACTCAACCTTTCAAATATTAGTCACGAGTTGAACAAGTACGGCAAGATATATTTGCTACTCCTTTTTTTTGGAAAATTATATCCACCCGTTTATTAGATTCGACCTGTAACAGTTTTTTTCTTATTAGAAAAAAATATATAAAATCTCCCCTGCCATCAGTTTTCCTATTAATTTTTTATAAAATTCCTCTTACATGAATGCAAGGATTC